>JAULCA010001132.1:20123-36091 GCA_032360845.1 Crassadoma gigantea
CACATGTGTAATACCTATCTGTCAGTGTGATACTAATTTTCATGTGTAATACATGTCTGTGAGAATGTACATGTGTAGTATTACCTGGTGATAGTGTGAAATGTGCAATACATATATGTGACAGTATGCACATGTGTAATACCTATCTGTCAGTGTGATACTAATTTTCATGTGTAATACATGTCTGTGAGAATGTACATGTGTAATACGTATACCTTCCTGTGATAGTATGTACATGCATAATACTTATAGTAAAGATATGCGTCATAATTTTCTGTGATAGTAAGTATGTGTATAATACCGATGTGTGGTACATGTAGTATGTTTGTGAAACAACTATTAGTGTTATAGTTTATTCATGTTCTATACCTCGATAGTTTGTGTATAATAACTGTGTGTGATAGTATATGTGTGTAATAGTATGTATGTGTATGGTTACTGTGTGTAATAATATGTATGTGTATAAAAACCGTGTGATAGTATGTATGTGTATGGCAACTGTGTGTGATAGTATGTATGTGTATAATAATTGTCCGTACTGTGATAGTTTATGGATGTAATAACTGAGTAATAGTATATAGTGGTACATGTATACTAACTGTGTGTGCTATGATACATGTATGTGTGTATAATACCTGCCTGTAATAGTATACACATATATAATACCTGAATTTGACAGTATAATACACATGTGTAATACAATGTATGTGAAATGTATGTTTACTTATGTTTGATTTGGATTGTTATATGCTTTATGATCATCAAACACTGATGCAGATGCATCTAAATTGATGAGATACCAATGATGTAGAGTTGATGTTATTGTGTTGATGGAATGTCTTTATACAATTTCAAGTTCAGTGTACAATAATATACAATTTGACATAAATGCATTCACCATCAGTTTCATTTGGATTGAAATTTACCTTAGTAACTACATTATAGCACAGGTATGTATCTGTAACTGTGAGGACACTGCCAACATTAGAATGATCTTTATAATTATGCACTGATCTACAAACTTCATACAATTAATTTCTATTATGTATCAAATTGTTAAGCTAAAGATATTGTGATGCTTGTATTTTGCAGGCTGGTGAGTTTACAACACAGAGGGAAGTCACCAATGTGCATAAATCTGTCTTAAGTGATTATGATGTTCATTGTAAATGTAGCAAACCTTTTTTACCAATAAATCATTTGACATTAATCAGGAGTCTATTGTTTTATCTATTGATATTCTACAGGATTATTTGGGACTATCTTCTCTGACTTTTTATGCTCCCAAAAAAGATTTTGGGACCATAACATCTGACTTGTTGAAGAGAGCAATGCAATTTTAGTGATATACTTATATGTGGGATGGTAAGGCAATCTGTTATAAACCACTCTATTTGGTCCCTACATGTATATGCCTGAAGGTCAGGGTCACTTGCCATTTTTGTTTTTCTGGGCAATTCTTATTTGATGAAGATAACTCAATATAAATTATATATATGCAAGATTGTGAGGCGGTATATTATGTTGTACCACAATGGGGTCTGTATATTCAAGGTCAATGTCTCATTAGGTTCAAAGGTCAAATAATTCTGACCCTGTATACTGTAACTCCAAAGGTAAGGGATGTGCAGAAGGAAGACTAAGCTGTGTTGCATACCCCTTCGGTGTTTATTCACTTTACACAGTTTAGTAACCTCAGAGAAAATAATATTGCCAGGCATGACACATTTCAGGTAAAGATACATGTATCATATAATCTTAATTCTGGTCTCAAATGACCTTCTTTGGGGAGCATACAATCCATCAGTTTTATTGATTTTCTTGTCTCTTTATATGGTAAAATTATCAAGTAATGTGGAGGAACATTTACCATACAGTATAAAGAAATTGTAAATTTGGCATTCCCGCTCAATTCCCATTTGACCAATGCTTAAGAAATCTTCTCCAGATTCAGATGTACGAGAATCAACAATCTTTTGTGAATGAAAAGATGCGTAGGTGCTTTATCTAAATTCCAGGTAATAATTCAAACTTTGTTTGATCAGTGATGATGAGATGATGTAAGGAAATGCGATCCTACCTTGCCCCTTGGGCTGGAGGGGCAGGGTTCAAAGTAGGAAAATTGGTTAAAATTTTAAACCGCCTCTTTCTAAGAATCGGATATACCAGAATAAAAAAACAATCCTGGTTATCAGTTCTCCCTTTAGGAAGCTGGGATAAAGTTTACTTGACTTTATACAGGGAAATAACACTTTTTGGTATATTTGGTCAATTTTCAGCAGAAAATAATTCAAGTTTGGTTGAAAAATTTATGATTCCAAGGCAATTAGTTTTTCAGTAGGCGTTAAGAGAAAACAGGATCCTTCCTTCTTCCTGGAACTGGAGGTATGGGGCTCAAAACTGGAAAATGGGCTTAAATTTCAAAAGTATTTTTCCTTCAACAAGGATGTACTAGAAAAGGTCCCTGTTCTTTCTTTATCATTGGGAGGGGGTAAAGTTTACTATCGGTTAAACAAGTATAAGGGAAAAAACAGGGGCCAAAAGTGAAAAAAAAAGAAAATGGCTAAACAACAAAGTAATTCATTTTAATATTTCTTAGTTTTTAGCCATGATGTGTAGTGCATTTTGTCTTTATATACATGCTCATTTCTTCCACTTCATGTTTGTACAAATAGTTGTTTAAACATGCATTACATTTGGATCAATACCATTAGTCTAAAATTTACCAGTGCACTTTACTTCAGCAAAACAATTATTATGCACTATTCAAATTAGAATCTATTATCATTTTGCTGTAATGTACATCAAATAATTAGGATATTTTACAATTATCTGATAGTCTAAACCTAACACATATTACAATGGGTCCTTTACATGGTTTCTTTACTACATGTTAAATACATTATTGAAAAAATGAACACATTTCCTGCTCTTAAATATATATAGTGGGAATGCAAAACATGCATAATTTCTGAACATCTGCATGGCATAATATATATCTAAAACAAGATTGTATAAGTCACGGAATTAGCTATCTAAGTACGTGTATAAATACGGTCGATGATAAACTGAATTGCGCGCAGAAACTGCAAACTTTTGTCTATCTATGGTGAGCGGCTTTGATGTCCTATGGACATAATTCTAGTTTATTTATTTGATGTGTCAACTTTAAAGCAAGTCAAGCTCACTCTTGTATCTCAACCAAATGTAATTTGAAGTATGCATCCTTAGATCTGGGAGATTTACATGAAATACAAGAGGCTGAGAGGGCCTGTATCACTCACCTATATATGTGTAGCCAAAAATCCTCATTAAAAGAAATATTGAAGTTTTGACACACTAGGCATAAACTCACATTGTATCTTCAGACCAAGTAAATGAATATTGAAAGGCGAAGCCCAAACTTGCTACTGAGAAGCAAAGCTACAAATCATAGCTTTAAAAGAAAGTACAAACTTTGACACTCGCCCGAAAGGATGAAAGGATTTTGCAATAATTGCATTTAAAAAATGAAGGTTAGTGATACATATCTTCTGAATGACTTGTTTTCATTGACCGTATATATTGTATATCCTATATCTCTTGACCAAGGAAGAAATACTGTTTAATAATAAAGATTAAAATATTAGGTTAAAGAAATGAGAAAACATGTGTAATAGTTTGTTAGCATGTCTGTGATAGTATGTACATGTGTAATATACCTCTATGTAATGGTGTGTAAATGTGTAATACGTATCTGTGATAGTATTATGTACAAAAATGTACATGTGTCATACCTGTCTGTGATATTCACTATTCTAATAAGAATCTATTATTATTTTGCTGTAATGTACATCAAATAATTTGGATATTACAGTTATCTGATACTCTAAACCTAACACATATTACATTGGGTCCTTTACATGGTTCCTGTACTACATGTTAAATACATTATTGAAAAAAATAAACACATTTCCTGCTCTAAAATATATATGGTGGGAATGCAAAACATGCATAATTTCTTAACAATTGCATGGCATAATATATATCTAAAGGATACCTGCAGTCCAGTTTCCATACTTGCCAACACTCCCAATTTTGGAGGAAGACAACCAATTTTGGACCCTTGAATTTTAATATTTTCCAACCAGTGAATTTGTTACCTATTTTCAAATTCTGAGATCAGATTATTTCATTTGAGAACAACTCCACATATTATAGTGCTATTGCTAGAAGTCTGGATTCAATGCACTCTTATCTATATTTTCTATATCATTATTAAGTTACCAAGACATCTCTTAATGCATGTTTATTTTTTACAGTGTAATAAAAGGTGGTCGATGTAGGGATTTTTGATAAGTTCTGTGAGAGTTTGTTTTCAGTACAATAAAGGAGGGGGGGCCAGTGGGCTTCATTCTATCGCAGAAGCAGATTAATAACATGACATCGCAAAATAGAGATCAATGTACTTGCCAATACCCTTTCTGCACGTCGCTGGTACAATATTACCCTACACAATTAGTGAAACATGAATAAAATACAACAAAAAACCAATACTTTATACTGCACTTCTTCGACTTTACCGCGATAGAAAGTTGCATGCGCAGAAAAAAATACGAAACTGTGCATAAAATGAGATTACAGAGGTGCGAGGTGCAATATGCCAAGCAATATGATTTCACGTGGGCGAGCTCACATTAGGTTCCGCTCATTTATTTGAGTAATTTTAAATGGATGAATTTCAATTTGGTAGGAAGGTTCATTGTCATGAAAGCTCGGACAAGTTTAATAACCAAACGTATTCGCCGGCTATTTACGGAGTTATGGCCTTTTGTAGAATTGCCGAAACAGTTTCCGCTCAATAACTTGAGTAATGTGCAAAGTATCTTAACTATGGAATAAATTGTGGCCCAGTGGTTGGAGTTGTAGACTCAAAAACACACCTATATTGCGTTAATCAGATAATAGACCCGTTCCCTTCTCCCAGTGCAATATGCTAGCCTTACGTACACGATTTTGTCAATTCAACAAATGCCCAAACCATAAATTGCCAGCAGATACTATTAGTTACCGAATTTGCCGAAGCTGTGCATTCAGCTTTACAAAATCAGTCGCCTTATAGAGCCGCTACTGAACAAACAACCATAAGTTTGTAGATTCCTTGCAAATAATCTTGGTTATTAAATTTGTTCATTCTTAGAAATAAAGATGATCTCTCCAAAATTTATGCACTGATGGCCCTAAGTGGCAAATTGCTCATTCGACATATGACGGGCGTATAATGTACCGATTCGCGGAACTCTTGTTTATCATGATGCATACAATTTAATTTTGAACGAAAATAATCTTGACACACTTTCCAGGTCACAGGGTCAAATGTGACAAACAGCTCAAACGAATTCTGAAGAAGAACTGAAAGATGTAGAATCTTAATATTTGGTTCAAAGCTTCGTTGCCTGACAAAGTTTTAGAACGAAAATGACCTACTAGCCTGGGTGGAAAATGAGCGATATTTAATCTTGTTTGTAATTTTAAATTGATTTATTGGAATGCGTTAACAGTGTGATTGCCCTGAGAGTAACAACACCCTTGCCTATGTATGACTTGATGGCAAATGATAGCACGTCATAATACAATGTAGTATAATTTGAGCGCGCTTTCATTCCAGGGTTGCAATACATTTAAATCAAGTACAAAAAAAACTTACGAACTATTTGTAATATACATGTTTTTTTACGTACTTAATCAAAATGTGCTTTATAACCTATTAAACATGGTTAATATTAAGGAAGCAGTTGGTATACCCTGTACTATTATGTGCAGAGTTATTTTATTACATTTTTCTTTCACTTCTTAACCGTTATCTTCACGTTCAACTCGATCAAAATCAGTTTTACTAGTCATTTTCAATCCTGACATTATGGATGGCAAATACATATGTTTTACATATGCTTTTTTATTCCGATAGCTATGAAAAAAACATGTTTACAAGGAAAGCCATGTGTCACGAACGTTAAACCTAAAACGAAATGACGTCAAAAGTATGTTACACTTATGTGCATCAACATCGTTACGTCATAACTAAACAGAAGGTTTGAAATCATATTGTGAATTTGTAAGGTATATCGCCTCGTGAAATATTGTAAAATGAAAATGAAACTTGTTATTCTATTTGAACGTTATATTTACTTTTAGACATACTGTGGCGACATACTCATTGCAGTGAATCCTTTCAAGGAGCTCCCTATTTTCGGGAAGAAGGTATGTATTTAGGACTGTATTACTGAAGTGTTTGTGTTATAACGATAAGTGAAGAAGGTAATGTATTTCGGAATGTATTACTTTACTGTTGTTACGATCGGTGTAGATGGTAATTATTTAGGACTGTATTACTTTACTGTTGTTACAATAAGTGTAGAAGGTAAGTATTTACGACTGTATTACTTAACTGTTTTTACGATCAGTGTAGATGGTAGGATTTTAGGAATGTATTACTTTACTGTTGTTTGAATCCGTTTAAAAGGTAGGTATTTAGGAATGTATTACTTTCTGTTGTTACAATCGGTGTAGAAGATAAGTATTTAGGAATGTATTACTTTACTGATGTTACAATCGGTGTAGAAGATAAGTTTTTAGGAATGTATTACTTTACTGATGTTACAATCAGCGTAGAAGATAGGTATTTAGGAATGTATTACTTTATTGTTATTACAATAAGTGTAGAAGGTAGGTATTTAGGACTGTATTACTTTACTGTTGTTACAATCAGTGTAGAAGGTAAGTAATTACGACTGTATTACTTTACTGTTTTTACGATCGGTGACCTGTACATACCTAGTATAAGATAGGTATTTAGATTTCGATCATTGAAGAAGGTATACGTTAAGAATTGTATGATCAAAGTGTCTTATGTTGTTACAATTAGTGAAGAGGGTATTTCTTTAGGACTGTATTACTGTTTTTTATGATATGTGTAATGTTAGTGTGCCGATCGTACTATGGAAGGAGTGTTTACTTTTGATTGTTTATTTCACCCCAACATCAACTTTATTTAGGAAGCTTTATTAAAATTGTTCTGTTTCATAGAAGCTTTAGAAATATTAACACAGGGTTGTAACAATTGCATTTGATATACACGATAAATGTTTTCTTCGAAACATTTTTACCGTGTTGCCCTTTATTAAAATATCAATACCTATTCGACTTTAAAGCAACATGAAGAATATCACTGGAAGACACTGCAACGTATGCCTCCACCACATGTGTTCTACATGGCTGCACGTGCCTACCGTCGGATAAATGAGACACGTACTAACCAGGTCATTCTTGTTGGAGGGGAATCCGGCGCGGGCAAGACCGAGAGCACCAAATACATGGTCAAGCACCTTGTGTCCTTGTGTCCGAAAGAGACTGGTGACCTCCACGAACGTATTATCAAGGTAACCGTGTGTTATTTCTAACAGTGTGGTAAGTCACTGAGGACCATCTGATTCGAAGATTGCATTTTTTGAAATTGAAGTTCAACACGCAAAATAATATGTTTTTCTTTGAAACAATTGAAACTTCTTTTTCTGTACCAGCTTCACGTCTGGTGATTCTATTCAGTGTGGCTTATAATATTATGGCGCTGAATGAGTGTTATCAATAGATATTTTTGTAAGTATGTGATGATATATGGAGTTTGATTTTAGATCACATTATAAAGCACTAACATTTATTTAGTATATATCAATATGTCTGTATACAGATCAACCCACTTCTCGAGGCTTTCGGTAATGCCAAAACCACTATGAACGACAATTCCAGCAGATTTGCCAAATATTTGGAGATGTCTTTTGCGACCGACGGCCAAGTAACTGGAGGTAAAACAAGCTTGCCTTTACGTACAAGAGAATCAAATCAAACAAAACTCATGAACTACAATAACCGTTAAAATGTTCAGAACAAGCTCACATTAACATTGTATAGAACGATGATCGTTAAAACAAATATAGTTATATTTCATTATGGCAGTTTGTAATTTTAGTAGATTTTTATATCTGGTAGACGGTACCATCCTCAGCTTTAGTAAGCAGTATTCGCTTCGTCCGTACATGTGCTGCTGACAGTGGTTTTTAAAGCATGTATCAGCTATTGTGTTGTTTATAGCTGCATCATGGAGAGGTAATTTGACGCGTTCTAAAACAAAGTCACTGTGACCACAATTTGAACTTTGACCTTGACATAGGCACCAAAATTGAATTTTCGGAGCATAAATCAGCTGCTGTTGAACTGACATCAAAACATCATGCGGAGGCGGGGTGTTACTTTAAAATACAACGCTTCATTGACCTCAAGAACTAGTACTAAAATAATGGTTTTAGGAGCATAATTATTTCAACACTTAGATAATGTCACCGTTACCTGGATTTGTCCTTAGACCTCAACCATAAGTATAAAGATAATGGTTCCAAGAGCATATGTAAACCGATGTTGAAAAATGGACATTTTATTCAAAATTTCAAAGATATTTGTTGAGTTAAAATTTAGATATAGTAGAAAGACCTGAGATGACAGAGAATGTATACAGGAATTAAAATTATGGAAACGGGAAATGTATTTGGAATAGAAAGTAAACTTTTTTTTAATTACTCATAAATGTGTCTAGACTTTAAGATCTTGTTGATTTTTCTTTGCAGCAATAGTTAGAGATTACTTGTTGGAAAAATCTCGTGTGGTTGACCAGATGGACAAGGAGGGCAACTTCCACATCTTCTACTGTCTGTTCGCTGGAGCCCCTGGCACCGTTCTCAAAAACCTGCATCTGAAGGATGCAAGAACATACAGGTAAATACTGCTGCTGAATACATGTCTACCTTAATAACCACATAGTCAACCAACTAGTCACATACAGAGGTAAATTTTGAAAACTCTGAATACTGTTTATTCATGTTAAGTATTCTAAAAAAATATCAACAATCATACTCGATCCAAGTTTTCGGTTTAGATCACGGATTGGATTGCCCTTGTAAACAAAGTGTTAGCCAGGGCAAGAAGAACTTATGGTTTATTGTTTTACTTACAATATATGATATTAATGTGTGTGGGCGTTGATTTAAGTCACCAAATAAATACCAATCAGATTAATTATTAAGTACGTATTTTATGTAATACCTTCATTCATAAGACTGATGCTGCTGCATATTAGTAATGCACGAGTTTAATTTATACCAGGCCTTTTGGAGTTGTTCAGTATAAACAAAAAAACTAAACATGTGCACCTTACCTGAATTTGCGAAGCGATTTTTCCACAAAAGTGCTCACAGTACATACCGAATACATGTAACTCTAAACATAATTCTGGTTATACATCATAATTTAATTCAGTTCGTAACCATTACAGAAAGAGCGCCATACATCGAAGCATACGACGTCATCACATTTTTATTGTCTTTTTTTTTATATGGCTACTCGATATTACTTAAAAAAATAAAGTATCTTTGGGAAAAGCAAAAACATAAAAAAATACATATTCTGTGAATATATCTATGAATGTCACCCTTACATTACCTTGCAAAAGTCACATGTTCCACAAAAATGCATTTGGTAAAGATTTGGTAAGAGGCGTTCTGCTTTGTGATTGCACAACACACGCACCGTCCTCACAATAGGGCGATTTAACAATCGATCGCCTTGTTGTGCGATGTAAAGTCTATTGTAAAATAGTATGATATACTTTACGTACATAATGTATTAAATATTCAATTTTGCAAAACATGTTTCAAATCAAATCAATTGTTGAATAACAGTCCAAATTTGGTTTATACTACTCGCATCTACAGAACATGTAAGCACCCAATAGAATGAATTTGATCGCCAATTATAGTTGATCGCTGATTTTACATTTTTCAAACTTGACCTTACCTGTATTGATTGCGTCAATGTTTTGTGTGTACTTCACACCACCTACTACGGTTGACTAGATGCAAGAAATGTCCCCGTTACCTGGTACATGTATAACATGTAGCCAAAAACACGTAAGGCTGCTTTTTCACACCCTTTCTGTATGTGTGCAACGCATATGATCAATATGTAATATGCAAGTACGTGTCGATTAAGGTTTTTTTAAAAAATGGGTTCAACTAAACCATGCCCATTACTGTTCACATAAATCGAAAAGCATATAAATCTTACTGAAATATGGAAAAACCCGTAATATGAGGAAAAATAAGTTTGTTTGGAACACAAACAGGCATTGATAACTTATTTTGAGAGCTTTCGAAGACGTCATGTTCCTTCTTTGGCGCAAAGAGTATACACGACCAGCGTTTTGACTTTGAGCCGCTGAAAACAACTTCATAAGTCACTGTGTGCCGAATCAGTTAAGTCAGCCGACAGGAAATATCGAGACGTTTTGCCAAATAACACTCTCTTATGCTGCAGGCAGACTGGAGACGATAACATATCTATCCACTCCGCCCCTGAATGAATGTTAAAATTGGGTCATAAAGATGACTCATTTGGGTGTCCCCTTCGTCTCTGTTATCTCCGATTCTTCTTTCCTCCTAGCCCTTATTGATTCTTTGATAATCAAAGTGTAATAGAACATACAAAACAGCTGTCTGCAGGGTCAGAAAGTGTTAAAACACGCAGCAAGTTGTAAAATGAAGACACAAACGCCTCACGCGCAAAAAAACAGCATAGTATCTATTTCACTTTGCTAGATAGAATAGATAAAATGAACATATGTTTGTGCATTATGACAGGAAATGTAACTCTGAATTCAAAAAATGTTGTTAAAGTA
The DNA here is from genome assembly GCA_032360845.1 of Crassadoma gigantea. Taxonomy (NCBI): domain Eukaryota; kingdom Metazoa; phylum Mollusca; class Bivalvia; order Pectinida; family Pectinidae; genus Crassadoma; species Crassadoma gigantea. Next base: position 30,886 of record JAULCA010001132.1, read on the forward strand.
ATTAATCAGGACGCAAGCGGCCAAAGATATTGATTGTTCTCACCCACCCGTCTCACCAGAATACACGCATAAATTAAATGTGATAATTTCTTAAATGACCTCATGAGCATGGAATTTTGTTTTACTTACTTTTGTGTCATGTACAATTTGCTACTTCCACAATCTCTGGTAAAGTTGATGCCAGGTTTGAACTTAATTGCTTCTCAACAATAAATTCGTTTAGTTTTGAGGAATTCCGTGTTCTTGTCTATCCATTATGAAGTATAACTCCAAATGGACTCCCGGTGTGTGTACTTTAAGGTATCTTATATTGGAGGAGCGAACGTCTAGTGGTAAGAGGCCGGACTCGTGACCGAAGGGTTGCGGGTTCAAGACACGGCACGTCACTCTGTTGTATCCTTGAACAAAATACTTTAATCTGCTTGTTTGTTCCAGTCTACTAAGCTGTAAATGAGTACGTGGTTGGGCAGTGCTAGAATTGTAAAATACTAGCTGTGAGCGCCAAAATAGCAGCACCGGCTGTATGCTCACCAGGGAGTTGAGAAAAATATTGGTTGTTTGCAAACGAATTTCCATCCCATGATCCATAGATTTTTTCTACCATACATTTACTTCAGCTAGCTAAAATGTATCTGGCTAATTTTTGGTTATGACGTCACCCAACATTACTGGGTATACCTAATACACATATGGACTACGGGGTAGAAATTCATGTAAAGTCCCTGTGCGTTTAAATAGTAATGATAGCGTCCAGTACCGGGTCACCTTGTCGACTCGAGCTATATCATGCTTAATGTAAATAAAAAACAAGAGGACAAAATTTGCTTTTTATAACCAAGGGACATACATGGGCGGCTAGTGCTGGAACAATCTTGAAAGCTTAAAGTTTTGCTAGTAAAGAGTGATATTGTTTTTCTGGTTAGTCTATGTCTGTCTTGTACAATATTCCGCCCCCTCCTAATTATTTTAGTAATTGAAATCTATCTTATTCTTATATATATGTATATATATATATATTAATATTCATTATGTTACCCTGGTTCCTTTAAGTGAAATATCCGATTTTACATGTATGTATATATATTCCATATATAGTATATACTTTTAATATTACAATACAAGATTTTTACCATACATATATCTCAATGGAAAATAGAATTATTTCACAAACCGATTATTCAACTTGTTCTGTTCATACAATGGTTAGATATCTTGAGAAAGCATTCATTTTCCGTAACAAAACTTTCTGTAAGCCAACCAACTCTTTCGATTTGAGAGGTAACACAGAACTTTTGTATTAGAAGGCTAAAGTATTCGATATGATTGAGAAAGTTGGTTTGGATAAATCAAAATTTGGGAACATAGTTTGAGGTTAGGATGAGCAACAGCTGCAGACCAAACAGGAGTTGGGGGACAGACTTTTAATAAAAGAAGACATGGACGTTAAACACTAGTAAAAAGTGGACCGACACACGGACGTCGTGTCAGCAGACCTGCCTCGCACAATCGATTTCACACAGTTTTGGGATTAATGAAACGATCCATTAGTGTCTATTATTAATGTTTCATCTGCAGTGAGTTGGCAATTACGCACATATGCAAGAGGAATGGTTTTGTCTTGACGTATGTCACGCGTAGAAATCCAGATGACGGTCGAGCGGCAAACCGCCCAGACTCCCTCAAACGTCTGACAAGACGCCCTTCGTTGGAAACATAAGAACCAAACTGTCTAGCAACCTGTTGTTGTCGTTGTGTCTTTCTCCCTGCTTAAGAAATATAGCTGCATGACAACAAAGGAATTGAATTGAAATTACTCAAAGTGATGTGCATTACCAAGAGTACGAAGTGGCATGACGAGATGAAGTGCCAAAGCTTTCAACACGTCATTTTACTATGCCGCCATAAGGAATGATACACTACACGGTTGAGATACTTTAGACATTTGGTGTACTGTGCATTGACAAGGAGAATCATCTAACCGAGTTTCAATATTTTATTAAAACTCACTGAGGATAAATGCATTCTTTCTTACCGTGTGTCTCATTTTCCCTTCCACATCAAAAGAGTTTAGCATTAAAACCTTGAATTTATATGCGTGTAATATAGTTCAGATATTCAACTGAACTGAAAGGTACAAATACAACTTATATTTCACTATTGTGTAAATGCATTGAAATATTTGATAATTTCCTTACAGAATTATAAAAGGCAACGAAGAGTTACTGGCAAGAAAGGAGTTCTACAGAGCTATGTATCAGGAACAGATAGAAGTACTCAAGTCTATCAATTTGGAACAAGAGGTATTTCTTCTCGTGAAATGATAAAAACATAACTAGTTATATATATATGTTTTGAAAATCAATTTATTAGAGTAGTTATATGCAGAATGGCGGACTATGTCTAAACGACAAGTACGGTACATATACAGTTTCTTCATTTTACTTCCTTTCTTTAAACTGATGGCTTTATAATTTTATTGCCTAGGTCTTATCAAATGTTAGTTTTCTGTGTTTTATTATGAGCGGATTGCCCCGAAATTTTACGACCTCACCCTGCCTACACTCTTGGAATTGTATCCTTGCCCCAATTATAAGATTAAATGTTAATGCGAGTAGGTAAGTATAGAAGAAATACCGACCGACTAGAAAGTTGGCTGCTTTCACGCCTTACGTGTATCTATATGTTAACTTGAAAAGAACAACAAAGTAAAATTTGACTATTACCTCTTTAGACTCGGTTTTTATATTCTGATTAAATGGTTTTTACTCTTTCTTTAAAACATGTCGGATGAATGTAATTTCTAAAAAGGTAATACAATTTTTTAGTTTGACCGATGTAAAAATCAACTATTTTCAACAAATTATTGCATAAATTACGTTGTTTTTATTTACAATTCATATAAGCATTTAGAGCTAAAAGTATTTTTTTCGATAGTTATAGGATATGTACCGCACCGTCGTGTATCATACCTGTTTTACACAGGGATCATCAAGTTTAGAGCATGTTATTTTACGCTTCAAGTTCTAAGAATGACGACTGTAAAATAACATGCTTATTAAAAACGTTTCTCATGCGCCTGCTACTGTTTAGATTTTGTGGGGCAAAACCCAAGGCATACATGTATATGGTTATATATGTACACTTTTGTGTTTTTGTGTATTTGTATGTGTGTGCTTAAACATTTCCATGTTATGACCAAGCTTATAAGTTACCAAGGATGGGTAAGACCCAACAGTCAATCCTTGTTGCATATCTGTGAAAGATTTGACATGTCTACAATTGCAACCTTATGGTTATGGTTGGAGAACTGTTCTACGTTATGACCAAGGGACTAGGTCATCAGTTAGGATGGCCGGGTGGTGTTGTGGATAGCGGCCGGGATTCGATTCCCCGATCGGACGTGAAAAGGTTGGGGTAACCTGCTCGACCAGATTGGTTTTCTCCGGGTACTCCGGTTTCCTCCCACACTGAGACCCCCTAAGCACTAACATCCGAGCCATCAAAAGTAATTAATATAGGTTAAAAAAAACTTGCTTCATATTGTTGTAAATAAAATGAAATAAAATGAATAAAATACGAACCGATTCCATGTTATCCGGGACTTAGTCCAGATTCGGCGGGGCAAACTGAATGGCTAAATCTGGAAACATATCTGTATTTGAGGGCTTCAGGTACGGGATATCAATTGTTTCAAAGTTCAACCTACGAGCATAATCCCTGGGGTTGTGTTGTTGATATCCTATGTTGACATGACTATTCAGTGTTTATCATGTGATTTCATCACAAATAACTCTTGGATATTGTCGCGTATCTCTGTGTCAAGTTATAGATGATTTAAATAGTTCTATCCTGTTTACTAACTCTCATTAATATATAGTTATATCAGATTGCTCATACACTGTATAACTGTTCGTTTTAGTATGTAACATAGCTCTTTACATTTCTTTATACTGTATTTTGAATTAGATTTTATAGTTTGATCTAATAATCAATGGATTTTTGAGGTCTGCCCTTATTTCCCTATCACAATTAATTGAGTGGAATCAATATCTTTTCTCGATTTCACATGGGTCTGTTTTAAATTATTGATATGCTATTTATATGACCAATAATATGAAATAGGCACTGCCTATAAGCGAGCGCACATAGTGAAGTAACCTTTGCGATGATATTGTAGATCTCGAGCGCCTGCGGCGCCCCAGCTTAGGACTTTCAGGTAACAAAACGAACAGAATCGCAATTCAGGACATAAGTGCCCCAAATATCCTAACATAAAAATTAAATTAATGGTGTGCTTTTTTTCAAATGTTGTTATCAAAAAAATCTTCCAATTATTTCATGTAGATCGTTTTGTTATTACTAAATTACTGTTTTTTCAAAACCTTTGTCAATGTATTGCCTCATCCATTTCGCGTCGAAATTTCTCAAGACAAAATGGCAGAAATAGAATCTAAGAAAAAGGATCTATTTTCCATAAAAACGTTTATTAATAAGTCAAATTATGCTAGTCAATCCATAGTCCCCCACCAGTAAGAATTTTTATATTAAACAAACAGTACACTGATGTCAGGAAGCAAAGGTTACAGTGATGTCATAGTTATAGTCCTTGTACACCAAATCTGTTCACTCCAGTTGAAATAGTATAGAAAATCTACTTGAACAAGCATTTTCAAATGTCAAAGTCAAAGGTCAAGTCATTGGTCACAGTGACCTAATTCTGTACACTCTCTACACTTTGTCATCCTAAGATGTCCTGGTACCAAATCTGGTTACTCTATGCGAAATAGTATAGAAGATATGCCCCAGACCACCTTGTCAAAAGTTAAGGTCATAGGTCAAAGCATAGGTCATAGTGAGGTCATAGTGACCTTCTTTCGCTCTTCACTGTCATCCCAAAATGTCCTTGTACACCAAATCTGGTTACTCCAGGTGAAAAAGTATTGAAGATATCTTCATAACAAAATACTTGGACAGAAGTGAAAACCTATAGTCCCCCCACCCCCTACCCCCACCCCCCACTCCCTCCCTCCTTGGAACACTGTTGGGGAACTAAACTTTATAAAACAATCTACATGTTTGTCTTAAGTGTCCAGCCCAATACCCAGGGCTAGTAAACAATGTCACATAAATTGGGCTTCTATTTTTTTAAATCAACCTGTAAACTATAGTTCACTAATTACATGTACTATGTTGTATATCTCAGCCA
>JAULCA010001244.1:6407-19665 GCA_032360845.1 Crassadoma gigantea
GGGATACAACTGGGCACACATCAGTTGTCTTTGTGATCATGTGGGATACAACTATTCCAACATCAGTCGCCTCATATGATCATGTGGGATACAACTGGGCCCATCTATTCTTTTATATAAGCGGTATTGACCATGAACATTTTGGTGTATATTTTCCATCCATTCAAATCTTCATGAGATATTATTCAGAACTAGGAAATTTGTACCTTTAGATGTGAAGTGAATCAGCTCATTTGCACTCACCAAATGCTAAAGAGGATGGGTAGAAGTGTTGCTCAGGAGGCATTGGAGAGTTATTGGTGAACTTCCTAAGTCTCTCTGTACCAATGTGTACTGCCTACAAGGAGAAAATTTGAGAAAGCAATATCTATACAATTAATATTCAGACATTGGTTGTTTAGAGGTCCAACACCATGAAGAAGAATCCATAACTACTGACGAAAAAAACTCATCTTCATGGCATTTTTAGTGAAACAAACCATCTGGCTGATTACTTAAATCCAAAATTTCGGAGCAAAAATAATTGTTTGAGGTAGGATAAAGAATATTTTCATCTAATGTATTTCCTTGAATACGGATCAGTTATAGTACATAATAATGATAAAGTGCTATTTCCAGAGAGCTGCTCACACAAAGATTAACAGCACAACCTGAGACTTACAATGATATTGTCTGGCGCAGCGACATCAGCAGCATCCTCCAGACTGAGGCAGGCTAGATAGGGGCAGGTGTCCATGGTGCCACTCACGTTTCTGTGACATTATAAGAGGAAACTGTATAGCATAATCAGGGTTTGAGGGACAGCTTACCTCAGGCCTCAAATATTACAAATTTACAGTTAATATTAGATATATAGAGTTATAGTGGGATTTCCTACTCGGAGAGAACCCCACAGCAAAAAGCATGTATATAGGACTCATATATATAACAGACAAATACTTGCTAAAAGGAAATTATTTTAATGACAGCTATTAAAAAGAAACTCATTAATAATGCTTAATTAGATCATATGACCATCAAATGTAGTCTTGAAACTGCAATCCAAATTTAGTTGAAATTAGTCCATTTTGAGGTAGTATCAAACAAACACTTCCAAATTAACTGTTTTCTCAGAAAAGGGGAGCATAACAACAATGTTAAAGTTTCTTTTCATATATTTTAGCTTTTTCTTGGTTGCTGCATGTTCTTCAGTATCCTACCTGATGGTTGACGGCATCTGAGCATGGTACCACCTGTTCATGTCAAATATGGCGAGGTGACAGGTGTCGCGGGTGGACTGGCCATCACTACTCTCCCACACCATCACACACAGACTTAGATCTTGGCCGTGCACACCTGTAGGTATACACAGCTTTATAAAAGTACACAGCTTCTGTATACAAATATCTGTTGTAACTTTGAGCACAATGATGAGAAAAATGAAATTGAACACCAAGCTGTGCATTGCATACATATCTTTAAACATCTTTATGTTTACAAACATTTTTTCGAATCAAAAACTGTTGGCACTTTTTGAAATTTTTGATAGACTCTAATTCTACAATGTTTTGCAGCATCACTCAGCAAGGCAAAGGCAGAAGTCTTTTCTTTTGTTTTAGATTAAATATAGAACTTTTCAAATCTTGATATAAAAAATAACAAGAGGCATAGCAGCCTTGACAGTCACCTGAGATAAGCAATTTTGAATGCAACCGTTATCAGAAAAAGTAGCTTTCAAATGTCATGAAAAAAGCTATGATATATTGATGGTAGTAAGACTTCAATATTATTTCAGAAAATTTGTTTTACTCTACCATACCACGATCTTCAGCAGAAGTTTGTTGACAATTTGACCCAATGACACTAATAATTACAACCAAGTTTGAATGATTTCCAATCGAAATAAACTATATAGTAAACTTTACCCCCTCCCCAGCCGGAAATGTGAGACCCTGGGGTCATGAAATTCACAATTTTGGTAAAGTACCTTAAGACCCTTCTATCCATGAAGAGTATTTGATTCTGCCATATCGGGGTGTAGAGAAGAAGATTTTTGAAATTCAAATCAATTTGACCTCTTTTGGCCCCGTCCATCAGCCCCTGGGGGGTCAGCCAGGGTCAATATGTGCAAACCATCATCTTATACTTGTAATTATAACCAAGTTTGAATGATTTCCAATGGAAATTGAACAAATTATGCTAAAAAATGTCATTTCCTTATATAAACTATAGTAAACTTTACCCCTTCCCCAGCAGGAAATGCGAGACCCTAGGGTCATAAAATTTACAATTTTGGTAAAGTACCTTAAGACCCTTTCATCCATGAAGAGTATTAGATTCTACCATGTCTGGGAGTAGAGAAGAAGATTTTTGTAATTCTAGTCAATTTGACCCTTTTTGGCTCCACCCATCAGGCCCCTGGGGAGTGAGGACCATATAATTTACAATTTTGATTCACCTTTTGCCATGGAAGGTTCCTGCAAAATTTCATGATAATTCAGTAGTTTTTGAGAAGAAGTTGAAAATGTAAATTGTTTACTTTGTCTCAGGTGACCTAAAAAAAAAAAAAAAAAGGGACACACCCTTGTAAAAGGACTGAACATTGATTTTATGAGATAAATCATGATATTTTTTAATCCTTAGAGAGGGGTCAAAGGCACTTCATTCCAATAAGTAGATTCAAGATTTTACATCACAGAGTAATGTAATAATAATTATATAACATACTTTCTTCAAATGACTCATCTTCACCAAGTCGAGCTGGCGTGCTGTAGTTGGGGTCCTCAAGTGTGTAACAGGCTACTATTCTACTGGACACTGTAGATTTGTTTCCTTGGGTCAGTGGACTAGATGTCAACTCCAGCTCATAACGCAGACTCACTGAGGTCAATTCCTGTAGCATATTTATACATATTCAAAACATCTTATTGGTAAATTAAGAACTATTTGAATACACCAAATCTTGCACCTCAGCTGATACAAGATGAATATCAAATTAAGATCTTGGGAGCTATAACAACAGATCCTAGAGTTATAATAACAGATCCTGGAGTTATCATAACAGATCCTTGAGTTATATTAACAGATCCTTGATCTATCATAACAGATTCTGGAGTAATATTAACAGATCCTAGAGTTATAACAACAGATCCTGGAGTTATAATAACAGTGTTGATTTGATATAAACGTGTTATTATTAAAAATACTTTTAAACAATTCACTGAATGCATTATCAGTAATTTATGTCAAACTTTAGAACATGACTTCCTCAGCAGAGAAACAAAATGATACAAACGAGTCAGAGATTACTGTATAAAATCCGGCCCAGTACTACCATGACAGCCTACTTACCTCATAGAATGCTCCATAGTTACTGTACCAAGTCTTCTTATTGTAGGCAAGCTGATAGAGCGAGGTAGTGGCCACACCCTCATCTCTGAAAAACAGGACAGTATGTAACTCTCATCCAGACATCAATACCTCAGTCAAAATTATATTCTAAAGGGCTAATTCATAACAAAATATCAGGATAAATGGAAACAGTGGGGTTTTTTTTAACTTCAATATCAGTTTAACAGAGACAGAAAATTAACTATGTGACGTACTGTTGTTCTGAGGGGTCCCGGGCCATCCACAGGTAGCAGAAGTTTTTTGGGTCGTTTTCTGGCTCTTGGTAGGCAATGTGTGTTATTGAAACAGCGTCAACTTCTAATCGACTGCTGTACCTGTGTCATACATCACAAAGACTATAGCTAAGTACAAACATAATGATTATTGCCATCCTTCAATTTGGTATTCTTTACATCACTGACAAGTTTTATTGGTTTACCAAATTGTCTATTAGTTTTCATGAACTTTACATTTATTTAGCTTAACCTCATTAACAATTCATAATTATAACCATTAAACTAGCATTTCTCACCCAGCTACTGTCACATTATCTTTGCTTCTATATATATGCTAATATAAATTTCACTCAAGGGTTTATGAACTTCAGTTCAACATGTATGAGTAATAAAGTCTATTACCTGTAACTGAACGAGATCAGGTTATCTCAGTTGAGGGTAAGATTCTGTAACATAAACCAAACTGAGGCGTAAGCCGAGGTTGGGATGTTACAGAATCTTAGCCCAAGACTGAGATAACCCGATCTTGCCCATTTACTGGTAATTGATTTTTTTTAGCACTAAAAGACAATTTTGCAAAAACCAAAAGTATTCCGTCATGGGCCTCAAATGATAATGACCTCTTCATTACTTAAGCTACATTTAAATGCTTCCATGTAAAAAATGTATATTATATTTTATATACAACATCAAAACTATAATATAACAACAAAACAGACATTTTCTATTTCAAGCAGTTAACGCGGGATGAATTCATCGCAGTGTTAAAATTCCGCTAAATCTCATGTAAAAGTACAAGACAGATCACCCAAGATTGAAAATTGGCCCAGTAGAACTTGACTTTAAGTTTCAAATAAATTTTCAAAATGGCTACTGTGGCGGCCATATTGTTTCCTGATCGACCTGAAAAATAACAGCACTAGGTCAGGACCATGAGTTGATTATTCCTACCAAATTTCAGTTAAATCGACCCAGTAGAACTTGACTTTAAGTTTGAAATAGCTTTTCAAAATGGCTGCCGTGGTGGCCATATTAGATTTCTTCTTGACCCGAAAAATAACAACACTTGGTCAGGGAGTTGTCAGTAACATTCCCATGAAGTATCAATGAAATCCCTTTGACAGTATTTCAGCTGAAGTTAAAAATGTTAAATGTTAACGGATGACGCACAAAGATGTATAGCAATAGGTCACTTGAGCTAAAGCTCAGGTGTCCTAAAAATCTAGCATGGGGTATGACGTTGGATATCTCTGTCTGAGGTGCGAGAATATATTTTCACACATACCAAAGTTGATTAATAAAATTTAATAGTGGAACAGCTGACTCTAGGTAATGGTGACTGACTGACAAATATGGCCATATATTCACCAGGTCTTTTTCTTCATGCAAGTGATCTAAACTTATTTAAAACCTATTGATTGCACCTGCCAACTTCCAGCCATTAGTTTGAACTCACTCAAGCACAGGTATATGTAGTTTCCACAGCTGGAAGCAGCCGAAGTTAAAACCCACCACAAGGTTGCCGGTCTGAGGGATGTATTTCATACAGCTAACCTTGACATCATCTGTAAAATCATTTTTTAAATTTATGTTTATAATGGCATCCTAAAAATTCAGTAGCCAAAAAAGTGGCAAAGTGTGAACTTCAGCAGCCATTTTTTTTAAACATTGGCCATAATTTCTTGGCATAGAACCATTGTGAATAGGTCATCCATTACAATCATTCAACATTTAAACATTTTTGAAGTGCAATATCCTGTGATCCTTGGTAAAAATGTAAATCTTGCTTTCATTAAATCCAGCATTTGTTTGTAAATTTGTTATCATTGTGTTCCATTTAAATGGACACAAATTACAAAACATGCTTCTAACGTGACTTTGTAGTATCGTAAAGATGTGTTACAGGAACTTGTTTAATATTCTCTTTAATCGGACGACTATACTTGTTTGTACTCATCCATTGTAATTTATGTAACTTACTGCACCCTTAAATTAATGGAACAGTGTACAGACCAACATCATAGTTAGATAAGATGTTAAGAGTGTACTTATATGAAGGTAGAAAATCACACTAGTTATGTTATGAAGCAGTATTGTATACAGACCTATGTTGAAGAGCTTGAGGACGGTGCCGTCACATCGCCGGTACTGATATTCACCCTGACACTGAGCCTCCTCTGTCAATACAGACAAAACAACAATCAATTCTACCCAAAACCTGGCCACAACTAGAACAGTGACAAGGTTAGAAGAGTCCTGACACATGCCCGACTGTAACAACCCCCACCCCCTTTGGTCTTTTTTGGTAAGTTACCTTGACCTTGAAAACGTCTATTGCACATCTATACATCATAATGTTTTGCCATGTCAAATTTCAAAAAGATTAGCCTTTTGAATTCTAAGACAAGAACCATATCCAAATAGTCTATTTACAGTAACAGTGACCTTGACCTAAGAAATATTTCAAATTCTATAGCATATCTACATTTTACAGTGTATCACCATGTCAAATTTCATAAAGATCAGTCTTTTGGTAACTGAAATAATCTCTAGTGTAAACATATAAACAGACAATGTGCTTACTTTAGACATCAGTATCAGATATGCAGGTAAAAAACAGACTAACTTCATAAAGGTAAATCTTGTGTAACTAATCTATCACAGCCAGGATAAGTATGCACTGACCATCGAGAACCATGCAGAGTTGCTGGCCCTTGGATGCACCCTGAATGCGGCGCTGCTGGACATCCCGTGACCGTGGAGTGATGAACAGGAGTCGATTAGGCATCACTTCATCAGAGAAGTCTGTCTCGTCATCCACACACATATCTGTTATTCAAAGATATTACAAGACAACAGTAATATTAGCTTTCTAATCAACTCTGTCTCAATATTATGTATTTCCCTGTTAGTTTTAGAAGTGTTTTACAAAGTTAAGTATGAATACTAGACAAAATATTATTCAAAGGAAAAAATTCATTTAAATTAGAGGATCAAGTAATCTAAACCTCATCAGGGATAAGATTAAGATTTTTCTCCTGCTAGGCACTGTGCCTAGTGACTACTGAGAACTCACTAGGCACCCCCAAATTTTACCCAGCACCATTTTGGTCAAGTAGGTAGGTATTAATTTCTGAACGGCTGATCAACATCTAAGGTCATCCAACGGCACGGCAAAACAAAGGGGATTGTGATAGACAGTGCAGAAAGAAACAGGGGAGGAAAGATTGCCTTGGCCTCACCCAAAACCTGTCTGACTTGGATCAAACAAATTTGTTCAATTGTCGTTGTTTGTAGTTCCAGGTTTCTGAGTTGTACACGTATCTTGTACGTTTTCGTGTTCAAACTGGCAAGGTTGGTTTGCTGGGTTTTTTTTTTTTTTATCACTGGCCATTTCGAGGTGCTTATGTCACTGTTCGCGCAACAATGGGGAATTCCCCGATTCAATCAGTGTCATATCAACACTTTAGATACCGTGTCTATTGTTAAGAAGCACAAGTGATCATGATCCGAATGAAGCGACTGATGCAAAAGGCAAGAAAGAAAAAAAAATTCGTTTTATTTTGATATGATAACTAACGGTAGACTATCAATTTAATATGAATCGTTTTGCACGAGGTTGGGATTATAGGGTAGGCCTGTATTGAATTTGAGAGATAAAAGTTTACTCAGCACAGGGACGACTGTTAAGGACGAACCTACCTGGCACTGTGGCATTTTCACTCATCCAGACGAGTGGACGAGTACTTAATCGAAGCCCTGCTCACTATGCTCTGATAAATGGGTAACTTTTACAGTGTATACCATCAGTTTAAATGGAAATAGTATGAATGATCATAGCAAACCACTTGTCATGTAAGGAATTAGGAAATAAGGAATCTAAAAATTTTAAGTTTAGAATTTCATGTTCACTAGATAATTCCTTACCAGGAGTCAATATTTCTTTATTAAGGTAAAGGAAAATTCAGTATAAAAGAGCTGAGTTACCAATCAAGTACACCAATCCTCCTTCAGTGCCCACTGCCACGATCCCGTAGAACTGTCGGAGTTGTTCGTTAAGTGCCCACACGGGGACATAATCACCACCAACTGCAGTCACAGGCTCCACATAGGTTACCTATCACAAGGCAGCAATTCCTACACATCTTGATAGTTTAAGAGCCATTCCAATAATAAACACATTTTTTCACAAAAAAAAATGTTTCAAAATATTATCAACTGTAACAGTCCTCCATTTATACCGATTATAATTATAAGTTGATTTTTTTTTCTGTTACAATACAGGTATCTATAATTGTGAAAAATAAAGATAATTCAATAACATGATTGCAAATTTCTAGAGATTCACCATTTATTTTATCAAAATGATCAGAACAGGGGTATAAAAACCCACTTGCCCAAACGCCCGGGACAACCAGTTTTAGCGCTCAGGCAGGTGCAAAATCTTGGTCGACAAGTGAGCCAGAATAGAATATAAAACATGTTTTTGTGTTTCTCTGTCCCCCCAAAATAAATAATTTACTAAATTGTCTGTATTTTAGTGGAAACATTCAAACAATTATCAACAAACAAACAAAAATCACGGAAAAACAACTTTAATTTTAGGAAAATAAGTCGGTAGAATACTTTGGTGGTCTATCCATCAATTTAGACATTTTTAAGACTTTAAGGCTGATGAAAATAACTGAAACTCCAACTAAAACATAAAATAGGAATAGATACTTATTTAATGATTATATGTGTTTTAAAACAGGAAGTTATATTGGCATGACTAATAACTGGATAAAATCTAGACCCGGATTTCAGGAATTAAAGAATATTCAAAAGTAATTAATTTCAACTATTAAAAAAGAAAGATAAATACATTCATCACTGCTATTAAACAGTAAGAAAATCATATTATATTATTTGCAATTAAGAAGAGAAAGAAAGACTCAAATATTTCATGAAAATTAACTATTTTTAAAAATTTGTTTTATGTCTGTACATGAATATAATATGCGTCTCACATGGGGCAAATAGAAAAAATGTTCGGGCAAGTGGATTTCTAAGGTCTCAGAGTGTGGCACCATTATGGTCAGATGATTTTTTTAATAATACCTTATGAGGGATTTCCACAGCTTTTATAACTTTTGACAGACCAACATCAAACATGCACAGCATTCCATTGTCTGATGAGTTGTTGACTCCCAACAACAGTTTGAAATCTTGATTACAGTTGTATTGAGCTACACTGGCAATACTGGTGTGGGAGTCCTTAAGTATTGCACCGAATGTCCATGATGCCAGGCAATCCCTTGTCTTTGTGTTGATAACCTCGACCACAGGGCCATGTGTGATCCAGGATAATGTCCCATCTGTAAACAGTCGACCAGATCATATTTTTATCCCAATGAGAACATTTTCATTACTTACTTATTCATGAATGTTGTGTGTCCATGTTTGAATTAATGTGTATCAAATCATGATCAGTTATGTGTCAATAATGAGATTGGACAATGATGGTATTTAATTGATAGTGACTTGTAAAACCCAAGGATTTCTGATAATTAATCATGCTTTTCCATTAATAATAATATACAACATTTGATATAGCGCCCTATCGAGCTAACATAAGCTACTCTAAAACGCTTTACAGTACAGTTATACAATTAATACAATTAGCATATACATTAATCAACACAATTTTGAAGAATTCGCAGGAGCTGGCTTATCAGGCACTAACTACTTGTCCTATGCCACCTGGCTAATATCTCCATATGTGTGTATGCCTGTGTGTGTGCTAGAGATGTAATGTGTTAAAGGTAATTTGTTACACTTTGGTGATACCCTTGAACATTTAACAAGATATCACTGACAGAAAGTCTTAAAAGTGGTCTTCAATGTAGACAGTCTCTAAAAACAGACTATAATCACTACAAAAAATCAAGAACACTAAAAGTGTTCATAAAGGTGGTCACACTACAGGTTTCACTGTATTGGATGTGTATCATATCCAGTGATTTTGTTACCTACATTTTACAACCTGTTCCTTATGAATTTGGATAATATAGCATTATTTGTATTGAAAATATTCCTAGGTTTTCATTCATTTGGGGAAAGTAAGGTACTTTTTAGGGGAAACAGTCTGAATTTTACAGTAAAGTATTTCACATTAAATTATGTACGCTTGACATTCCATGAGGTGGAATTAGAAGCTCTGAAATTACATAACCTTGCAGAGTACATACAAAATATATATACACTTCAAACATTACACACAAATATACAGTGGTACATATACACAACAAATTCAAAACAAATAATTAGATGTATTGATGTCAGCTGATGAGTAACTTGTTGATTGCACTGGTTATATTAGGCCTACTGATTCTAACATTAACATATTATGCATTTACAATCAATGTCACATCACAAGGTCTGATAATCAAAGGACTTCAGATCGTGATCTGGTTCTGCATCTGAATGTTTACCTTTAGAAACACCAGCACATATAGGGGCTCCCTGGATCACAGATCCAGCATTAATGTTAGAGATGGTGCCATGTTGATAGGGCAGCAGCGGTGATACTAGGTGTGGCTTGGTTCCTGGTCTCATCTTGGAGATTTGGAAGTGGATTTTCCTGTAATGATCAAAAAGTGTTTTGTTAAACAGTTGGTCTAATACAGTCAGTTTTAATAGAGAACAAAAGCTATCTTGCTAAGCACACATAGGATTTGAAACATGGATCACACACAAATTTAAATAGAACAAGAAAGATGCAATCCAGGATCAGAACTCGGGGAAAACTAAACCATCAATTTCCAGAAAGTATGAATTATGGTAAATAGTGATTGCTGATCACATCAAACTGTCCTCCAAATGTGCACACCAATTGTAAAACAGTGTTTCTCTAGCCTTTATATTTGGGTTCACTTTATTGTATCACTCATCATCAATATATGTTAAAGTTACTTTAAGCTTCATGAATATGCTGTTAAGGCGTGATAAATGTTCGAATCTATATGATTTAAAATATGACAAAGCAAGAGTAAGCACCAAACTAAACATACAGCTGTTTCGCAATGAAAGTTGCTGAATATGTATATTCGTAGCATACACCAATAGATTGTTTGAATAATTATTCATAATGTTTCAACTCTTTACGAAATGATTTTTCGATGATCATATCCAAGACGATTCGGCCCTTAAGATATAGTATATTACAGTAGGTCCTTGCTATAAACATCGACATCTGTATGCCAAACCAGTTAGACACATATTGTCAGAGCTTTCCGTATGCGTTTAATGAACCCAATTGTTACCAGGGCATATATAATTTGTTAATAATTCGAAACGGTGTAAAAAGGTACAAACTACAGGCCGAATCGGCATATCGGTGCATTTCTGCGAAAAAATCAATGTACTTCCATTAAACCAGAAACGTAAGAGCGATCAAATTCAGAAAAACATTTTGTTCGAGTGAAATAAAAGAGACACCTACACAAATGTTGCTGTCCTTATTCAAAATATAAGAACAGCATAGAACATCCACCGGTACATAATCGTTTAAACCGCCATCTTTAACCTACACGTGCGAATTTCAGACTTCTGCGCAGGAAACAGCGCATCACCGGAAGTTTACATTTCAGGTGACATTTCCCGGACAAATTTTGTGAAACCATTTAGTTTCTGCAAAATTTCAATGGATCATTCCAGGCTTTAAAAAATTATATGATGCAATATCCATACATCTACATTTTTCAAGTTTAGTAACACTTATTATAACTATTCTGCTTGCACAGGTAGAAAGGTCATGTTGATTGGTTTAATATTTGCCGCGAAATATAAAAACGAATCTGATTGGCTATTTCGGGTAAAATAGGAAGTCACTGATGTGTACAGTACACATACGGTGTGTCACGCTATGCAAGGCTAGCAGTAGCGTACGGTTTTCGATACGTAGTGTATATCGTTTTATTTATAAGACAGTGTGTGCTGTTGTCAGTCCAACAAAATGAGATAGTAACAAAGTGAATATTCTGTTTTGGATTTTACCAGGCATTGCCACAGGTGTACGACACCTTTCATGGCCAAATGGATAAAATAGAAGGTAGGTGTTTATCGTGCAAACGGTGTAAATATTACCGTAATACGTCGTTATCTGGACGAAACAGATGATTATAGTAATGTTGACATAAGTCTCAACTCTTCCCATGACTGTCAGTGACAGTGTATTCATATATAAAAAAAGGCGTGTTAAAAGAGGATATGGGAGACTGCCGAATACATATTTTACAGTGTATGTAAAACACTAATATATATTTTTATGTTATTATAGTTCGGTATATATGCACATTATATAAACCGTAATATGATTGTATGAAAAATACCCACTACTTTCAGTTTGTCCTATACATTTCCATAAACGACCAACAGTGGTTGACTAGTTTATTTTCAACACTTTTTTATACATGTATTAGTTTTGAAGAAACTTGAATTAAAAGGATATATTGGGGTTCAAATACTTAAATTTCTAATTGCTAAACACTTTTATTATATTCATCAGTTTTATTTCTTACCATTTTTTTTAAGTGGGGGGTTCAGGGATAAGACACCTAGGTGAGGTTTCTTTACTTTAATACATATCTGAAATGTTTATATAGTTTTTGATTTATAATTATAATCATTTATGATAATACCAAAGAATCTGTGGTTTGGTATTCTAAACCCATATCAGGGATGAACAATGTAAATAAATAAAAGTGTGAGGCATCTGTAAGATTAAATAATATATAGCACACTTGATATATAATTAAACCATATATACTGCAGAGACCAGTCACGGTTGAATCCAATGATAATTAAGCTACATGTGTATGCAGACATCCACACCTATTTCAATGCATACAGTTTTTATACAGAATTCATTTTAATCTAATATATATTTCTTAAAAGAATGATATGCATAAATACAAGTTTTACATATTGATTACAAAAATTCACCATCCTTCATAAATGAATGCTTCTATGAATAGACATATGAAATATTGATTGCATGACATGACACCTGGAACAAACTAAAGCCTTGCCACTTGGCTGGTTTGCATGATTCGTTGATTTTTCGAAGATAAAAATATTTGGAGACAGCTTGCTTATAACGATTATTTGGAGACAGCTTTCTCAATTAAATATCAGACTAAGGAAAATAAGGATAGATTTAAATATTCATAAAAATATCTTTATACAAATCGTTTAACAACTGAACTAATTATTTTCAGAAATTGTTAAATGGTGTTTATAAGAGTGATGTCAGCAAAAGAAAAGTTAATATGTTTCATAGGACTAATTAGAATTATCTGCAATGTGTAATTATTGGTGTGGGGTATGTCGTGATTCAGGTATGTAGTGACCCGGTTGTAGGTAAGATTGTAGTTGGGTAATACAATCAACCCCGAAATGTCAGAATTGCATGATTACACTACATTATAGGTAACAGACAGCTGGAATTTTAAAGATCTTAATTGTAAACATCAATTCTGTTAAGGAGACATATTTGTTTGCAGTAGACCTGTGTGATCTACAGATTTGAAGGTGAAGCCTTGAAGTCTTCAGCTAAGTTGCAACCATTGTGAGGGCCAATAGGCTAGGTCATATGGGAAATTGTCTAAGTA
>JAULCA010001355.1:0-11543 GCA_032360845.1 Crassadoma gigantea
TCTAACTGTCCGTGGAAATTTATCTGGCAAGTCTAGTACATTTCACATGATGTGAAATTAGCAAGCAGTGGTTAAGCTCAAGTAAACCTCAACTTTTGAAAATTTTGCGGACTGTGATGATAGCACACAATAATACACATGACTGAATTATCATCTCACTTGGTCCGAAGGACCAAGGTGAGCTAATGCCATACTGTGGCGTTCGTCGTCCGTACGACAACAATTGTTTTAAACGACTTCTTCTTAACCACTGATTGGAATTTAACTAAATTTGACTAAAAGCATCCCTAGGTGGTGAGGATTCAAAATTGCACAAATGGTGGGGCTGACCCCCCAGGAGGCTGAAGGGTGGGACCAAAGGGGGACAATTTTGCTATATTGCTACAAACGCCTTCTTCTGTAGAACTATGCACTAGATATGAATACTATTTGATCGAAAGCTTTCATGGGAGGCATTTAAAATTGTACATTGTTGTTTTAACCGACTTCTTCTCTGATTAAGTGATGGATATTAACCGTATTTGACTGAAAGCATCCCTAGGTGGTACGGATTCAAAAGTTTACAAATGTGGTGGCTGACCTAGGGACCTTTAGTTTCTGAGTCACAGCTTGGAAACAGTTGAGAGCCCCGTCCCATAACCATATATAAAATTACTTAGCATGAAAAATCGAATACACATATGCAACAAGAATTTGCCTTGGGCCTGGCATATTCCCTTCGATCTCATTTGGAGAATATTTTACCGTGATTTCTTAGATATTCAGGTGAGCGATACAGACCCTTTGAACCTCTTGATGTAGAATGGATTCCATACTATACCCTAGTTTACGTACATAAGAAAACAATATTTTGAATGTCAGAAAAATGTGAACTCAAGTTAACTTTCACAAGCCTATCCTATTTTGTGCACAAAAATTGATAACTGAAATGTTAATTAGTTCCCCACTGGTCCCTGGATGGGGAATATACAAATTGATTTACGTTTCATGCTGTTTCCATTACCATAATCATAAGATGTGTACTGCCATATGACATTCTGTAAGAAATATATGTTTCAACCCTCTACCAATAGACACTAAGGAGATATTAAAACAGTCGTATAAGTATTCATTCGGAAGTCATCTCTTAGTTTATGGCAGAACCTGAGCCCAAAACGTTTTGAAGCAGTACTTATTGTTGGTCCTTAGAAGGAAAAAACATTTCAGGCTATTGCCAACACAAAAATTAGATAAGAGTAAACATGTGTTAACATTATTTTCAGCAAAATTAAATGGCGTTTATCCTAAATCTCAACTGACTGTATTTTGTTTGTTTTTCCTAAAATGTTATATATGTAACTATGCAAATATTGCAACATCAAGAGAGCGTTTTGAGTTAGGACAATGGTCTGATGCCCTACCTAGTGACTACTGCTCACAGCACACTCTACTATAGCTACCTGGACTTATATACGTATATGTATACGTAATATTCAGTGGAAACCATGGCCAACAGAAAACACAGTATGGGAGGAGCAGCCGGAGTTAAGACCAGAGGAGCGGATAAGAATATTGAGGACAGACTTGTTAGCTACACTCATAACAAAGGCAGACTTTGATTCCAAAATGAAGAAGTTGAAAGAAACCATACGAGAGGAGAATAGAGAACTTGTTGAAGAACTCAAAGGGAGAGTGTTTGAACTGGAAATGGAAAATGAGAATCTCCGTCTGACCATTGGAAATTTGGAGACCCAAGTCGGTGATCTCCAATGTTCTAAGCACGTCATAACGATTTGGAGCAGCACGGCCGCAAGAGTTCTCTAAGAATACACGGAATTAAGGATACGTCTGATTCAGAAACTGTGGAGGAATGTGTGGACAAAATCGTGGACTTTGTGTCTTCCAAACTTGACATACATATTACTAGTGGGGACATTGACATTGCTCATCGTCTGGGAAGGTTCAACCGGGAAAGACCTAGAAACGAAATCGTCAAGTTACATGTAACACATCGACGAAAAAGAAACGAAATCATCAATGCCCGCTCAAAATTGAAGAAGACTGGATTTACAGTTTTCGAGGAGCTCACGAAGATCAACCAGCAGATCCTCAAGGACGCATATAAGCATCAATGTGTGCGGAACTCATACAGTTCAGACGGTAATCTTTTTGCCATACTGACTGAGGTTGGAAGAGAAGGCTCCAATTTTGCACACCACTCACAGACAGTTTTCTTAAGGAAGATTCCAACTTTGTGTAAAT
The DNA here is from genome assembly GCA_032360845.1 of Crassadoma gigantea. Classification (NCBI taxonomy): domain Eukaryota; kingdom Metazoa; phylum Mollusca; class Bivalvia; order Pectinida; family Pectinidae; genus Crassadoma; species Crassadoma gigantea. The sequence continues at coordinate 2,242 of JAULCA010001355.1, forward strand.
ATGTATTTTTAGTACAAAGTGATCGGTAATGGACCAGGCACGTTGGTGCCGCCAGGAATTTCCCTGGTTTACCGATTTAACGACAGTGTTTGGATAGTGTGTGTTAATTTGTGCATCTGTGATTGTGTCGTTTCTTTTGAATAATTTTCAGTGTTTTGTTTAATTTAAATTGTGTAGGGGATTTATTATTCTTATACTCCGGTGAGTCTACAAGTTTCATTTATCTATTTGGGTATCTAGTTTCTTTATATATATACATAGAAAACATGTATATATATATTGATACAAATGTGTATCTATACAGACATGCTTCTATTAAAAATAATATTGTACAATATATACATTTCACTATATATATACTACTGTCGTTCCCTGACTTTTTAATTTTTTTTTATGTCTAATAAGTTTAAAAGATTAAATATTACATTACAACCAGGTATTTTATATGTATTCTCATATTATTTTGCTGTTAAAAAGGGTTCCTTTACTATTTCTATCTCCGCTAATTTTATAATGGTTTACCTGATCCTGTAGTTACTATACTACTTCCGGTCTTGTCTATAGCTAAACTCATCTGCATGGTCACCTATCTCAGGTATTCTTATTATTCTAGGCAAAGCATAACTCCAGACTGTGTGCTGTCGGCAGTAGTCTTTATAAAATGACCACTTTATTGTCTTTTATGTTATCTTTTCTTTTTCTATCAATTTCGTTATCGATCTTTGCTTTTTTTCTACTTATCTCTGGGATGGACCATATGAAGTCGTTTTTAAGTCACAGCTATGACACAGATACAATTCTTATCGGCGACTAATCAGGGCCTGGGAGACAAAGTTAAGTGTAAATATGTGTTTTTATATCTTAGGTCGACAAGTGGTAATGTCTTCTGTTTGCAAGATACACATTTTACTATAGAACAGGAAAATATTTTAAGACGTGAATGGGGTTTTCAGTGTAACTTTAATTCTTTTGAATCAAATTCTAGAGGCGTACAGTAGCTATTCTTTTTGAAAATAACTTTGAATTCAAAGTGTATAAAGAAAAGAAAGAACACACGGGGAATTTTTTAGCCTTAGATATTGAAATTGAGACTTTTAGAATTACACTTATTAATTTGTATGGCCCAAATGAGATGACCCTGATTTTTATGATATTCTAATTGAAACTATTGAAGAATTTTCAAATAAATATATTATCATTTGTCGAGATTTTAACCTGGTCTTAAATCCTAAATCTGATTTCGATAAAAATTATAAAAATGTTAATAGTCCTAATGCTAGGGATAAATTTGGAAATCATAGATAATGTATTACTAGTAGATATCTTTAAGGAACAAAATGAAGAGTTGAGAAGATACACATGGAGGAAGAGTAACCCACTTAAACAGGCTCGCTTAGACTTTTTTTTTGTTATCTGAACATTTTATTTCTAGTACTGAAAAATCCAGAAGACATTTTATTAAAAATTGGAGGCCTATCACACTATTAAATGTTGTTTATAAAATAGCTTCTGGTACAATAGCTTATAGAATTAAAACAGCTTTGAATGAAATAATTGATAAAGATCAGACAGGGTTTTTAGAGGGTCGTTATATAGGGGAAAACAATAGACTTATATATGATACAATGCAATATGCAGAGGAAAATGATATACCAGGTATGTTTTTAAAGATTGATTTCAAAAAAGCATTTGATTCGGTGTCTTGGGCATTTATCAAGAAAGTGTTATATTTTTTCGGTTTTGGAAATAGTATAATCAACTGGGTTAAAACATTTCATAATAATGCTAGTGGGCTATTAATCAGGGAGGGAATCTGTCTTCATTTTTTCAAATCAAAAGGGGCTGTCGTCAAGGGGACCTGACTGCTCAATATCTATTTATTCTATGTGCTGAAAATTTAGCTTTAAGACTAAGAAACAATGAAAAAAATAAGGGTATTAAAGTTGATAACTGTCCTATGTTTTTGTCACAATATGCAGACGACACTGCACTTGCACTTGATGGTACAGAAAGATCACTGCAGGAACCTTAACTGAGCTTTGACAAAAAACTCACAAAACTTAAATCCCTCATTAGATCTTGGAAAAAGGAGAATATTAACACCAATTGGTAAAATAAACATAATTTTATCATTTATTTATCTCACTGCCAAACCCCGAGGAAAAGTTTCTTTCTAAATTTAACTCTATACTTTACTAAGTGGATAAAGTAAAAAGAAAAGTTGTTATTCAAGACTACATTAATGGTGGGTTAAATATGATCATCATCAAAACGTTTATAGACTCACTTAAATTAGGTTGGATAAGAAGGTTATTTCAATGTTCTTCTAAATGGCAAGCAATTCTAAAAACATATGTGAACATAGACATGTAGGCAAATTGTGGTTCTGATGATATTAAGCAATGTGAAAATAAATGTAAAATCAAGTTCTGGAAAGATGTTTTGAAAGCTTGTAAAATCTTGCATCTGGCAAATGAAATAAATATGGACAAAACTGAGGTATACTTGAAGACCCCCTTATGGTTTAATGACAAAATTTCTATTGATAGAAGGTCAGTTTTCATTAAGGGTTGGTACAGAAAAGGAGTTATTAATGTAAATGACTTGATAAAAGACTATAATTCTGGTTCCTTTGATACATTTCAAGAATTCACTCAAATTTATCAAATACAGACTAATTTTCTCCAATATCACAGTGTTCTTTTTGCAGTAAAACATTACAACTCTTATCCAGATTTTCCTTAATTAAAATTAATATGTCCCTTTATCCCAGTATACATGGAGCCATTCTTTAAAAAGTCTAAAGGTCCCAAACATTTTTATAGTATCATGATAAAAAAAATGTTGTTCCATCAGGACAGAAAAATGGAATAGAGTCTTTGATTTTAGTACTTTTTCTTGGCATCAGATTTTTAAGCTTCCCTTTTCTATTACTACTAACACAAAATTATAGTGGTTTCTGTATAGAATAATTCTTCATATTCTGACAACTATCTCCTATGTGTACACTTTGCAATTCTGAGTTTGAAACAATTACCCATATTTTATGGGAATGTCAAGAGGTTTAGAAACTTCTTCTTAGTTTTGAAACTATTTAAGATGCACTCATTATTCCTTTTAATTTCAATAAAGAATTTTATCTATTTGGATTTCTTCCACAAAATGTGAATGGTAGAATTGATAATGAAATACTCATTATAATTAAGTACTATATATATATATAATGCGTTGTTTTCATAGCTCCTTAAATATAAATGCCTTGATTAACACAATTAAAGACTACCATAATAAACAAAGATTTATAGCAAATAGCAAAGGTGATACCTATAGAGAGAAATTAGAAAAGGAATGGAAAAAATGGGAAAAGCTTATTGTTTTGTAAAAATAATATTCTGAAAGCTGTCTCCTGGGCTTTGAAATAAATTACACAACCAATATTTATTATCTATTGTATTTATTTATGCTTGAATTTAAAATATTAATAGTTAATAGTCCATCCTCTCTCTCTCTCTCTCTCTCTCTCTCTCTCTCTCTCAAATGATTCGTGTGCTTTTGCCTACAGCCTTTAGTAATGTCTGATTTTTTGTTTTTCTTTGAATCCTTGCTTGTTTGTGTTTGTGTGTGTGTGATAGTGTGTGTGTGCTTTGATTGGATGTGAGAAAGGGCGATAGTGTGTGGATGGCAGATATAGAGAATAAAGATGATGTGCTAAAGTAAAACTATAAGTGTTAAATGTTGTGATGATAATTAGATACTGATCTATGATCGATGTCGATTGATGAAAAGTGATTGATTGATCATTGAATGATGATGATGTATCAATGATGATGTATCAATGATGATGATGTATAGATGATGAGGATGATGATGTGGATGAAGATGATGTATCAATAATGATGATGTATTGATGATGATGATGATGTATAGATGATGAGGATGATGATGTGGATGAAGATGATGTATCAATAATGATGATGTATTGATGATGATGATGATGATGATGATGATGATGATGATGATGATGATGATAGCAAAATGTTATGTGGGTGAGTGAACTTTTGTTGATGTTTTATGCATCGATAAAACTTGTGGAAAAAATAATGTTATTTCATTTGGGCTTTTCTCACTATGGAACTCTTTTTCATGTTAAATTTCACAATCTTCAAATAAACACGAAAAGCTATGTTTGGCCCGGAATTGTAATTTTCACGTCTGGTTGGTAGAAATTACTAGTGTTGCATATTTTGCATATTTATTAACATGTATATTTTTTTTATGTCAAAACAATGATCTGATTAAGTATTGTCCGTCTTTATGGAACGGTTTACCATGATTAGTTTTGGGATTTAGTAGTACACAATATTTAAATAGCGCCCTTTATAATTTATAAATACAGTAACTCTTAAGCGCTTTACAACATATGCATAATAGTATGAGCTATAATTGTTAAACGAAAAAGGTTAATCAAATTTTTCATCAAGCAAGAATATCATTATCTCAATATGCACATAAAAAAATAAGTAAATAAATAAATAAAGGGTGGTAAATACATGACGTCTGTGCAAAGAGCCTCAATACAGACGAGAAGAGGTGAGTTTTTATGTCCTTCTTGATTTTGGCTAGGAAATTTGTCTTTCTAATTGCAGATGGTAAGCTATTCCACTATGTGACTGAAACACCCCCTAATCACTCCAAAGCATCGGTTTCGTTCGGTCACAGTACGAGATGTTGAATTGAAGCACGCAACAATGATTCTTCTGTCTTCGACCGCAGTGATCGTGGCGGTTGATACACGTTACAAGCTCCTGTAGGTACTGGGCATCTGTTCCATTCAATGCCTTGTGTGTGTACACTAACGTTTTGTACCGCGATCTGTATTGTCCAGGTAACCTGTGCAATGAATATAGTGTGTTGTGCTCTCTCTCTCTTTCGAGTACGAGTAACCATACATGCTGCAGTATTTTGGACCCTCTGCAGACGACTTGTCAGTTTGTCAGGTATACTATAAAGCAGAACAATACAATAATCCAACCAAGGGGTAACTAGTTAATGCACTACATGCGTCTCCAGTTATAAACTACCGGATAAAGCTGATGTTCCTTATGTAACAGTAACAGGATTTTGCAATAGCGTTAAATTGTTTCTCCATGTTCAGTTAACTATCAAAGTATGTCCCTAGGGTTTTAACAGCTGGGACAGTCTCAACAGTTCTGGCATCGACCTAGCGCTGGAGAGACATAGTTTGCTGACACTTTAGGGAAAGGACGATTAGTTCCGTCTTTACCCGAGATAAAACTTAAGCATGTTGGCGTTCATTCAGGTACTAATGTCTTTCAGATAAGCTTCCAGATTTTCTGATGTTGTATCCAAATGCTTGTGGTTTGATGAGCATGTAAATATGTGTGTGTCATCAGCATAACAACTATAACGATTTGGAACACAGGCAATATTTTATAGTTCCTTAAGGAACCCAGAAATCTGGTATTTTGTCATGTGAGGTTGTTGATCCGATGGCAAGACTGTATCCAGCAAAGAGCGGTATAAGTCACTCCAGAAGAGTATTCCAGACGTTAATAAAGTATGCAATGGTCGATGACGTCAAATGAAGCTGATAAGTCCAACATGACAAGCACAGCATTGCACTTGTCATAAAATGCAGAAGCTATGTAATAATGTACAAGTAGGAAGGCCGTCTCAGTAGATTGTCCCATACTGAAGGCCGATTGCAGGTTGCCATGGAGACTGCCAGGACAGAACCTCCTTCAAGATCTCAGACAGAAAAGACAGATTTGATGCTGGGCAGTAGTTCTCAAACTTTTCCTTGTCCATTCCTGGCTTCTTCAATAATAGTCTAACATATGCCTTCTTGAAACACAATTGGGCATCGGACTCAGCCAATGATTTATTAATGATTGGGGTAATAAATGGGAGCAGTGCTTCAAGACATTGCTTTTACAGGTCTGTAGGAAGCGGATCAAGCTAATAATACTTTGATTGCGAGGTCATGATGATATTGCACAACTCGTCCTTGATGGTTGGTCTAAGCTTTATCAATGGCTCACCATCACATAATGACGGCAGTCATGACAGATATCATTGTCAGCAGTAGAGGAGTTCACTTTGCCAAACTTTTCCTGATCGGGCTGATTTTATTCAGAAAGTAATCATTTAACTTGTTTGAGAAGTCATTTTTCAGAGCTTCAGCTTGGCAGGATGATTTTACCTTTCTGACCCATGAATTGTTTTGTGACTTAAAAAAGGCTGTTTATGGTGCTTACCACATGCTAAGATTAATAAGCGTTCTTTGATTGAATGTGAAGTGAACCAACACATTGACATTGTTCCCTATAAATCTGTTGCTGAACGATTTCTATGGTCCTTCGCCACTATCTCTCTGTTTTTCTGCGGATTTGTTTTCCTACGCGGGCTTTTTTTTTTATTATATCACGGGACATTTGGTCTCTTAGTTATCACCTTAGTATGTAACGGTGCGTGTTTCTCTATTGTGGCTTCTATACCAGATGTGTATGCTTTATAAAGATCAGCAACCCCGCCTTGTGTAGATTGAAGGGCGGAAGAAACTGAATGTCATTTTTTAAATCTGGTATTAGAATTTCTTGGAACTCACCGTACTTGCCATACGGGCAGGTGAGCTAAAAACACTGTATATTCGAAATCATTCTGTTTAGATGAAGGTGGCCTGTAAAATGATACTGAATCTAAATTTTTTAGCAATGACAAAGCAACTCATGTGTTCAAAGTGTGTGTACACATTGCCATGGCTGGGAGAGAGATGTCTCTCACTGAGGCCTTTCTTAAACAGAACAGCCACCCCAACACCACGTCTGCTGAGTCTAGCATCGTCAAGCCGAATAAAACCAGGTTTTCGTGTTGCAGTAATCATTTCGTTTCGGAACTTTACATTTTACTATTCCAATTTGAAGGTCAATATCTCAAAAATCTGGTCATCAATGTTCCTTGTGGTATCGTTGTCACTACCATTAATAGTCAATGAAGGACACGGTATTATTTAATTTTATTTAGATTTACATGGCGATTGCCGTCGCTGGAACTGAAGATATTTTTTTCTGCTCTTATAATAAAACTTCTTCGAAGGCTTCGTTTGTAATTTTTTTGTCATATTTTGACAAAATTTCAACAATGTTTAGTTCAAGTAATGGGTTTGATAATTCTTAACTTTTGTTTTCGTTTCTCTATATTTTTAATGACAAATTAAAATAAATGTGTATAAAAACGCGCCAAGCAACACCATGGGAATCTGAATACCTTAGGTGGAGCAAGCAATAAGCTCATTTTTCAATGATATATTTTGTATTATAACGAGGCATTGCGCATCGCATCGCTCTATAGAATTTACATTGACGCATTTCATAGGTTCTTACTTTGAAATATAATCTATTAAGGAAAGAAAAGAGTAACATCGCAATATCATCGGTTTCTAAAAATTAACAGAACCTGTCTCTCTTAAGACAGCTTTTCGTTTTGCCGTCTTGCATTTAATTACAACATTTTTCTTCATAAATTATTTATCAAATCTATAAAACGTTCATTTCTTGATTCTCTTATCGAGAAAATGGTGAACCGGTGCCTTTTATGCGCGAAAATATAGCGTTATTGATATTTAAAGTAGAACACTTTCAGAAAGAGAAATGTTAATATCTCAAGATGCTTAAACACAGTATTGCAAGACACCCTGCCTTTGACAAAAATGAATTATACAAATATCGTCAATACCCAAACACGAACTTCACCTGACCAATGTAAAGGATCAGTTTTATATTGATGACACCCTCGTCATGGACTTGGATTATCGCAGCAGGACACATCTCTACACAACGCTATGTTATCATCCGGATGTGTCCGAGGCGTTTATAAATAAGGGTGTACAGTTTCGAGATATATAAACCTCTTATACTGTACTTATCTCCCCTCCTTCTCAAGTTAAGTGAAATCTTACTAAAATACAGTAAAAAAAGGGCTGACAAAAGTGATGCTGACAAACTTCTTGTTCCGGGGATACACATTCAAATTTCTTTGAGGGTAAAGTCAATGGCATCTAAATTCAGAAACATTCGACCTTGTAACTACTAGAGCTGTGCGTGTCAATACACACACAGAAAGACGGTTATGTATAAATAAAAGTGTTCAAAGGGCTACTCAGATGAATTAACTCAAAAGAAATGAGTGTTATTTACCGTATATTTTCTTAAGTTACTCATATATGGTGTAGATTCACTGGAACTGTATTTTCTCGCACCTCAAACAATGATATCCCACGTCATACCCCATGCTAGATTTTTCTATCTCGTCTGTCTTGCACCTTTACGTGACATTTCACGGAATTTTTACACTAAGAAGTATTCAACCGCGCGTTAACTGCTTAAAATTTACAATCTGCAATATAAATATTCTGTTTTGTTGTTATATGTATAGTTTTTTTGTTGTTAGATATTTGATGTTGTAGATAGAGTATAATGTACGCTGTGAAATACGTTGTCATTTATGTAAGAACGGATCAAATTTTTAAACGCGGAAGCATTCAATTTTTTTATTTTTTTTTCCAACAAAAAGGTACGAGGAAAATAAATTTTATTATTCTTTCATACCAGAACGAGATATCCGCATTTCCGTCTTTCCTGGAAAATTATATCCGACCTATGAGTCTAGTTCGCTTACACGCGCAGACTGGCGGGGGAATTATGGTGACCTTTCGGGGTCACGCTATTGTTCTGTACGTCATTTCATGACGTTTTGGGGTCAGTTAGGGACATTGATGTAATTAACAATGCCCCCGGGCTTCATATGCAAATGAGAAATGTGCGGACAGCTTACAACTTCAATAGCGGAACAGCAGTTTTTACGAGTTTTAGGTAATAAGCAAGAAACAAAATTTATTCCTGATGTGCGGTATGCATAAGGTCATTCAAACCCTTGGGATTCAATATTGTTCAATATTTTATCCCGAGGGTTCGAATGACCTTATCACTCCTAAGCATTATGGCTACCCTATACTTTGCCGTCGTAGCAACCAGTGTCGACAGGGTTTTTGTGTCGCCTTCAACGCAAGGCAAAATAAAGATATTACCTTGTCGGCGCCGGTTGCGCCGTTATAAATTAAGTTTCCGTGCGATTACTTGAGTTGCTAGGGTTGATTAACTTAAACTTGGTACACATACTGCATATACGTATACATAAAAATCTAAACAACAAGTTTTTAGCGCTTTCATCTTGTCAAAGAGATTCTTCAGATTTGAAGTAGATATAATGGCATCGTAAACTAT
>JAULCA010001577.1:0-11414 GCA_032360845.1 Crassadoma gigantea
AAATTTCCGGTTACTACAGGGGCCAGAAAGAAAACAAGTACTTTGTTACCCCTACTCCACAAGGTTTCTGGTCCATTCGCACTAAGATAATCTGTTTACTTCTTCAATGAATATTTAGCACTTTTCAAACCAGGAAATCATAACAGACAGTTTGGGTATAAATTTCTATCATATTAAAAGCAAACAAATATAAATAAGATTATATAATTTTACAAGTTATGCATACCAAATACTAATCACAGTGGGAACGTGTGTTTCGGAAAGGACGATTATTAAGGTGTGTTGATTCTCGTCATTTCGGGACGAACAGAAAAAAAGGACAATTTCGTTTTGTTAATTAAGAATTAAGGTTTGGTTTTTTACTCATCTTTTCGGGTCGAAAAGAAGATTCACGTCTTCTCGGAGCGAACAGACGAAAGACAAGAATTACGGTATGTTTTGTTTTTCTCATCATTACGGGGCGAACAGAAGAAAGAACGAGAATGCCGTTTAATTTTCATTCACGTCTTTTCGGGGCGAACAGGCGAAAGATAAGAATTAAGGTATATTTTGTTTTTCTCATCTTTAAGGTGCGAACAGAAGAAAGAGAATTTCGTTTCTTTTATTATAGTCTTTTCGGGGCGAACAGAAGAAAGACAAGAATTAAGGGTTGTTTATTATCATCTCTTAATAGAAGAAAGAAAGAGAATTTCGTTTTTTTTTTATATTTTTTGTTTTTTCCATTCACGTTTACTCAGGGAGAACAGGCGAATGACAAAAATTAAGGTACGTTTTGTTTTTCTCGTCTTTTCGGGGCGAACAGAAGAAAGACGAGAACTTCTTTTTTTCTCATTCACGTCTTTTCTGGATGAACAGGCGAAGACACGAATTAATGTATGTATTTTCGCATTGTTTACGAGGCGAACAGAAGAAAATAAAGAGAATTTCGATTTTTTTTTAATAATTAACGTCGAATCGGTGTGAACAGGCGAAAGACAAGAATTAAGGTTTGTTTTTATATCATCATTTCGGGTCGAACGGAAGAAAGAACGAGAATATCGTTTTGTTCATTCACATTATTTCGGAGTGAACGGGCGAAAGACAAGAAATGAGGTTTGTTCATTCATGTCTCTTCGGGGCGAACAGGCGAAAGACAAGATTTTTCTCATCTTTATAGGGCGAACAGAAGAAAGAACGAGAATTTCGTTTTATTCATTCACGGCTTCTCGTGGCAAACAGGCGAAAGACAATGATCAAGGTATTTTCGTTTTTTTATTCTAGTCTTTTCGGGGCGAACAGAAGAAAGACAAGAACTAAGGGTTGTTTATTATCATCTTTACAGGGCGAATAGACGAATGAATTTCTTTTCTTTTTATGTTTTTTGTTTTTCCCAATGACATCTACTCAGGGAGAACAGGCGAGAGACAAGAATTAAGATATGTTTTGTTTTTCTCATCTTTTCGGGGCGAACAGAAGAAAGACGAGAGCTTCGGTTTTTTTTCATTCGCGTATTTTCTGGATGAACAGGCGGTTGTTTATTCTCATCTTTACGGGTTGTACAGACAAAAAACGATAGCTTTGGTTGATTCATTCCCTTCTTTTCAGATGTAATGACGAAAAAATAAAAAATTAAGTTTGTTAATTCTCGTCGTTTCGTGTAGGAAAGATATAAACAACGAAATGGCAGATATCAGCCACCGTATTTTTAACTAAAAGCTCTTTAATTGTAGTGATAGAACACACAGCTTGTTTCTGTATATTTTACATTTTACGTAAATTGTTAATGTAAATATTTGCTACGCAAGCAGGCAGTAATTAAAAATTAGAAAGTATGACAGATTTTTATATGATAATTTTGCTATTGATTATTACAATCATATTGAGAACTGGTTAGAGGCTTTTTCTACATTTATCATATTTTGCCAGTAAGATATTGGATAGTGTCAACTTGATAAAACTGATATATTTCATAACTGTGATAGGTATCAACATCGAGCTCGGACACAGTGTGGAGGTATCAGTTTTGGTATTGACCAATCAGAACGTTTCGTTCTATTCGCTGTATTCAAAGCTGCATATTTTTTAGTTCGGATGTCGATGAAGCAACAGTAGAAGACGTCGTTTTGGTACAAATTGTTTGCTACTTACAATAAGGTATAAACTTACTGCAGACACAAACGATTGGTAGCATTCTACAAGATAGTAGTATGGAATAGTTGCAGAGAAAGGTAGAACTGTGCTGAACAGCCAATTCAAAACGGTGCATAATCTTGTTGTCAAGTGTGACATCATCGGAAATATGGCCCTAAAGATTGCGCTGTTTCTGGCGCAGTTACATTTTTATTAAAATGGATATTTAAAAAATGCAATAGACAGGAAAATGACATGCTTGTCCCGTTATTTCAATTGTATGGCAAAATAAACATATGCCTCACTTTCGTGGAGGGGGGAATATTAGTATTCTGCCAAACGCGAGTTCTATTAGAATCCTATAAAAATACAGATGTTAATTCATCATCTAAAGCCGGGTGTGATAAATGATTTATATCTGTGTTTTAATCAGATGTGATGCGTATGGTATTCAACTGTAAACCATTAAATATAAACCGTATATATGAGCAGTGCATATCAAAATTCAGTTTGGAGTCGATGTCTACACCCAGTAGGGAAACCGTTACATCACCTACAGCCGTCGTTCCATTATTGAAAGATCTTATTTTCCGTAAGACTTTAAACTTGTCGTATTAATATGACCCTGGATGTTATGGGGACGAAATTTACCGATAAAAACTAAATACAAATGTAAATGAAATAAAATCTGTCCGAGTTGGCTTTCCTATCGTTTTCACGATATAAAATTAAGAATTTTGATTTCAAGGACATTAACCTAGTCAGTGAAGCTGACTAATCACAATATTAGAAAATCCCTCTCCACAATACATTTAGATAAGGGAAAGGCGTGATATCAATCACAATGAATATCGTTCTATATCACACAAAATTAGACGTGATATCAGAAAGATTCACTGTGAAGTAACTAAACAACAAAACGTAAAATAAGAACAGTGTCATTTACTTTACAAGTAAACTTTTCGGTGGATTCTATGAAATGGCACGTTTTTTTATTATATAGCGTTGTTTTCTGCAGACAGGTTTTCATTTCGTCGGAGGAGTTTTGAGTAAATAATAACATTTAAATTTGAAGCATTTATGATACCGTGTAGATCACTCTTATAATACCATGACGAAGACACGTGATATAGAAATGTCATATAGGGCATTCTCAATGGGATTTCCACAACTACACTCAGAATTCTGAACAAAGTTTTCTATCAAAGGACTACATTATACCCCAACTTCGTCGTATGTGAACTATTTAACCTCCTCCCTTCCTTCCTTCAAAGCTGTAGAAGGAAGGTGGGTTTTGTTATCAAATGTTGGAGAAATTGCTTGATTTCTAAATGAAGAAAAACGAATTTAACCTGAATTTAAAGTTGGTGTATAATATCTATTATTTGGAATGATAAAGTCATTTTTATCCACATGGGTAGGGATGGTTAGCACTAAGAGACAATTATGAAATAGCTAGGTAGTGAGACTGCATGTTTTATCTTGGATAAAAACCGCAGTTTTCTGACGTTTATTTTTACTATAATGAGCTATAGGGTGTTGGCACAAGCATAACTGTATAAGGGCATCTTGTTCAAACGTGTAACCTGAACATTTCTATATAAATTAAACTAAAGCTTGCAATTTACCATTAGGATATCCGCGATTGTTTTTTAATAACACCGAGCGTAACTGTTTTCCCGAAGTTTTACCTATAGCGGAAAGGGAAACCATTTATTTTAAGATGTGCTTTATTAAAATTAATTTCCATCTCCGTCGAACAGAGCGAGCTAAATATTGCGTCTGTTATTTCAAGAAATGGATATTTTTTTTCTCAACATGTGCTCGGCCTTTATCTTATCTTTCTAAAATCCGCTAAACAGACCGCGGTAAATGAACCGCTCGAGCGGAGCGAGACGAAAACCTCATTTGGTGTGTAAAAAGTATTTTTTCAAGTTGACGAAGAGAGAAAAAAAGAAGATCTGTTTTAAATGCGTCTTTATTTCATTTTTTTTTTTGGCGGAGCAAGGAAAGGTTGTGTTCGAGAATGATATCGTGTCGCTATTTCCATGCATCGATTTCAGGAAAGCGTCCCCCCCCCCCCTTTTTTTTAATGCAAAAATAAAATAAAATAAAATCGTAGATAAGAAGTGTTTTTGTATGTTTTTGCGTGATTTTGTGTTTTATTTTTATCAATTATTTACCTCCGAAACGTTTAATTAATGTAATTTGACATTATATCTTAAATTAAGATTCGTACTATCAGGTAAATAGTCTACATTATGTTATAAAAAACCCCATGCAGTCACAATGGGATTTGTCAAGCGTTACATACATTTGGCGGGAAATTGCATGCAGTCGAAGTGTGTAACTTTTTTTGACGTCTTCAAAACAGAAAAACGTCCCTGTTCAAAACAAAGAAATATGCTTAAGTATCATATTTTGTGAAATAGATAGATATCGTTGAGAAAAGTACAAATAAACTAAACTGAAATACAGCCTGGATGCATTATAAAAAGGCCAAAATATCCTAAGTTTTCATTACCACGTGGAGTTCTTTCAGCTCATAAATTTACACTTCGGTCGCCCATTGATAGAATATAGGGGAGACTGTTTTTTTTGGCTTTCAAATAAAAACCATCATTGACTTTGTTTCTTTAAGACAAATGTGCAATTTCGGATTTATTTGCGGTAAAGGAAACTACTTCACCAAATGCGTTATAATTCACCACGCAATGCATCTTAAATATATTATTTTAGGTTCATTATAGTGTATCTTTTATCTCCATTTACCTCTTTTCCACAATGGACTCTCCGAAAATGGTATTACTACGCACTATACTCTCGAAGTACACCCCTTCTTTTTTCTACATGATATATAGTACATCACAATTACGTAAAATTTGAACCGTGAACAGTAAAACTTACGAGTGACATTTGTATAGGCAATGTTTCTTATGTCTTTCAGAGCCGCCAAGAATGTTTAGGGTGTATGTCGGTAATTTGAACCCGGAGGTCGATGAAGGAACGCTGCGTGGCCTGTTCGAAGAACGAGGAGTACAGACAGGCAACATATTGGTGAAGAGAAAATACGCGTTTGTCGACTGTCCAGACCAGGAAAACGTTGATAGGGCCATCGAAAGTTTAAACGGTTTGTCTTTTATCGTTTATATGCTCGTTGTTAAAATACACACATTTCTTCCATGTCTAACATACAAAATACCAACGTGCCGTTGTGAAAGCACATGGTTATCGTATTCAAAATGGCCGGTGAATGGATCAACTACACCGGTATCATTGGCTAATACTAGAAAAATAATGATGTAAATAATTGTGCAAAACACGGGATATTTTGGGTCATGCTTTTTTATAACACTGTACTTATTGTGCAATAGTTTTTGTCGAGGAGTTGCAACCGATTACATGCGTTGTTGGTGTCCAATGATCACGCCCCTGCATATGCCGGTGGAATGTACCGACAAAAGATGCTTGTTTGACCTCGAGGATGTCGAAGGAATACGTTTCAGACAACTCGTTTTTTTCTTTGCATCCAGTATATTTGTATGTCATTTACAAACTGTCAACATTATTTTCAGTTCGAGAGTGGCATTTCCTTTTTTTCGTCGCATATGGAGTGCCCATTGTAGATGCGTTACTCGATACGGGAGAAAGAAAACCATGCTTTCGTCTGAGATGAATGAAATATTAACTTACCTCGTTTTGAAAATGGGTCAGAGGAAATAAACAATGCTACTGACACGTGTGTATTTTTTTCGTCGAGAGTTTGCACATGACTAGCACGAATTATGCTAAGACTGTTTAAAACAAAACTCCTGTTTATAATTATATTTGCATAATTAATAATATGCATGTAAATGGGTCATGCTTGTATTGTGATAAAGACAGTTAACCTCAGTCAGTTATCACAATGACAAAGACAGCTGTAAGTTTGAATAATTTACTTCACTTCTTAAATTTCTTAACATTGCCAGTTGTATCTGCAGAAAATAAACATATTTAAATGGTAAACGAAGCTGAAGAAAATTTTTGTGTAAGGTTTTGGCATTTACCAAAATAAATGAAAACTCTAGAATTGCAGACTTTTAGACTTTAAAATGTGTTTTTTTTTTTTTAAACTGTTTACAATTCCACTTACCTGACATGTAGGCTAAATTGTTAGTTATAATAATAAAACGATTGAAGGAAAGTTACATTATCAAATTATTTCAGTTAATGGTGACTTTGAATAGCATAAGTCAATAAATTTTGGTACAATTTCTTCATACTAAGGTGTTTATCTATTTAATGTTTTTTGTGGTCAACATTATTATAACATCTTGAAAAAATAGCTGAACAGAGGTATCACAGCAGGGATAGAATTTAAGATTTCTAACTTGCTGGCCAGCCGGGCCACTGGATTTTAAAATCCACTGGCCCAGATAAAAAATTAGCCCGAGTTTCCTCTGGCCCTGACACCAGACTTGGACATTTTGACAGATAGATGTCTGGTGTTGGGCCAGAGCGCACTCCTATATGAAAACGTGGAATTATCCGACACCGTTTGGTGTCAGGAGAGTTTGAGGCGCTGACAACAAAAATCGACTATGACACAACACATACCTTGCATATATCGATAAATAGATTATTTAATGATCCAAATCCGCTCTTATTATCACCAACAGCTGCTAAATTCCATCAGTAGAGTCCTCGGTTTACAATCGTTCAAAATTTCTCACCTGAGCGGATGTCATTTTAATCATTCGGCACACCTCGGCAGATTCTCTTGTTGTAGAGAATCTTTCGAGGTGTGTCGAATGTTAAAAATGGCGTCCGCTACAGCTGCATTGTGCATTACCCCCCTTGGTAGAACGTGAAGCTTGTAAAGCCAAGAATTATCGGAACTATCTCGTCGTGCCTCTGATGATTGCCAAGCGTTAAAAAAACAAAACATTTGTAGCCGTTTCTGTTCATTAAATAACAAAGCCAGAGAAAGTAGGAACACAAACGGAAGTGATACCTAGTGTATTTCTTTTTCACTGGCCTCGGGCCATCGGGCCAGTGCTAATTTCGAACCCTGCACAGATGTAGTCGGCTGATGTGTGCCTTTATAACTCGATCAACAGGTTTTACTGGACTCGTTTTCTATTAGAAACAGTATGTGTTTGGCTGCTAGAAATTTAGGCTGTTTTCCCATGACTCTGAAATGTGTTGTTTTATAATTGATACCAATTAATGAAGTAAAAGACTTCAAAATTTTAACTGAAGTACAGACTGGAAAATCTATGACCCTGTCCCAGGTTGTCATATACTTTCCATGTAATTTATGCTTATGAAAATGTGTAGTTTATGACGATATTAATATTTACCTTCTTATCTTCAGGATACAATTTAATGGGCTCCAACATGCAGGTGGAACCATCAATGTCCAGGAGAAGGTGTGTAAATATCTATAAAAATATGTTCAATTATTGCAGTCCTTTTAGCTTAAAGTGAAATCAGGGTGAATTGGAACTAATGCATAAAATACTGAAAACATTTGGCAGTTTTGTATGGTTATTTCAATGAAAAGCATTATCAGTAACTTTCAATCTGTATTTATTGACAGCATGGCATTTTTAGCCCACTTATTAGGTCTGTAACGATATATTACCAAACAAAATATATACAACTGGAAATAGTCGTGGTCCAAAATGTCTTTTGAAGTGCATGTTGACTAAATGCAGAAAAAAAAACTGAATCTATTGTTGCTGTATCTGTGACCATTAAAAAATTGTGCATCTTGCTGTATTCAAAATATGGCAACAAATTGTCGCACAATATATCATTGCAGACCTGTCTCTTACCATTGTTTAAATATCAAAATAGACATGATTAATTCACACTTTGGTTCCCGGCAGAAGGTCAAACAAGCTTCAAGTCAAAAACCTGCCACAACTAACCAGGGATGAGTTGGAGAGTTTTCTTGGAAGCTTTGCCAATTTAGAGAAGGTTGAGCAAGGTTTGTACCAAATCTGAAGTTTGAATCCATTGAATTCAGGATTTTGGAGTGAAATGCAATGCTTAATTTAACAGTTGACTGAATTGTGTTGAAATGAGGTATTTTGACCAAATTTGCTTAGCTTAGTGCCTTGTCATGCAGAGATGTAGAAAAAAATTCAGAGCACTTGCCGTGGCAAGTTAACCTTAGAATTACACTTCCCTGAAAATATTTTACTTGCACCATATAAAATGCAACAGATCATGGAAAACAAGAGTTTCACCATTTTTTTTTCTCCCAATTTGCAATTATGATAAAAAAAAATGTATTTCCTTTTTAATTGCAGTATAGATATATTGATATTTTTATTTTCTTTTTTCTTTTTGTCCACAATTTAGTTAAATGAACGCAACTTCCCTTTTTAAAAAAACGAAGAATTAAGATGTTTTTCATGAATTTGTGTTTAAATGTTTTCCAGTAAAAGACGTTCAGTGAAATTAATTATCTGTTTTGGGGGGAAAAGCATGCAAAACATGTTTTATATTCTATTCTAACGCAAGTCCTTAACTGGTTGTGTCGTGCAAGTGGATTTTTACACCCCTGTCCTGATTTAAAATATGATGGAATAAACAATCCATGATTTCTGTGGAGGGAAAATAAAACTAGTTAAATATTATGACATGTCCAAGTTTAGATTTCCTTTGTGACTGACCACAAATTTATATGTAATGCTTGTGATTATTTTTTGTCACCCAAATACTCTACTGAATTGGACATTTAGGAATAGTTTACATTCTTATATTAGAAAAAGATGATAACTTAATCAATTTGTATATTTATTTTGCAGCTGGAGCTGAAGGCCTGGTATATGTACAGTACAGCAATGCGGAAGAAGCACAAACGTAAGCTACAATTGTCATTGTGTTTACTCCACGTTACAAAACCCTCTCTTGAGATAAAATTGAAAATGTTCATGCTACTAAAAAAATTATCAAGTTTTGCATCAGTTTCTTTACAGACCTTTTCAGAAGTATTTCCTGTCAAATTTATTGCAGTTGATAGTAATTGATGAACTAAATTTTGTTGAACGTAGGATATAACTGGCTGGATACATTGATGCTGTACCAACCAATTTGTCTTTGTTTACCATTTTATAAAGGTATTAATTTTTTTATTTTGTGTTAAATTTCTTTATAAACTTCAGGTGGCACATTAATTTAAAGAATAACCACACGTAAAACTCTTAATTGATGATCTTGGCTGTTGACTCTATTTTGTCTGTCTTGCAGTGCATACAATCACATAAATGGATATGATTGGAGTGGAATATTATTAAAAGTAAGTGATTCAACTACTTCAAATTTCTGCAAATATTGTAATAACCATAGAATGTAACGGGACAAACTAAATGAGCTGGGAACCGGGGGTTCACCATCCTTCGGCTATTTTGTCCTGGCAATAGCTCCTACACTCCTTGTCACTGGAATTTCACACTTGGGGTATGGGTTCACCTTGGTGAGGCGATGCATCGTGTATCAAAAGTAGGTCACTTGGACCTATATTTTGACCTCCCACATAACATAAAAAGTTTGTACAGGCTCTATCTCTTACACTATTAGTTCATTACGAATTTATCATCTGTGCATTCTTCGCATACAATTTCACATCTGGTGGGGGGCTGTAATTCACCGAATCGTCATGTTAAAATTTGTTACATTTTAAATTTTATGACTTGAGATTACCTCCTTTAATGTCCAGACAAACTTGTACTACTATATTTTACTTGTTGAACTGCCATCTTTTTCTTTTTTTCACAAAATATGTTAGTTCTCACTGCCACAAATTGGAAGCGAGACTTGGGTGTTGCTTTTCTGGCGAAGACAATTTACATTAAGTATTTCATTCAAATTAGTTTTTCTGAAAGTTTAGGTTGTACATCTCGACCCATGCATGGATTGCAGGATGCACCCTACTCTTCATGGTCCATCGACTTTGCAGCAGCTCCACCAACACAAAGTTTTTGCATTTAAGTTAGTTTCTCTGAAAGTATAAGTGTTACTTAGTTAGACCAACCAAACTTGGACCATAGATGCATCTTATGTAGGACATATCAACCCATGCATCAAATGTTGGATGCAGTCTACCTTATATGGTCTATTGACTTTGTCAGCATCTCCATCAATATTATTAAGTTTTTGTGTTTAGGGTGCATTGATGGTCAAAGCCCGGCACAGGCAAGACATATATATATCGGAATGGCTTGTTAACTTGTACAAATTCTTAACACAAAGTTAAAAATTTTGAACTTTTTCCACTATTTTTTTCAGGCCGACTTTGCCAGTAACAGAACACGTAAAACATTACGCGAGCCAAATATGTCTAACTCAGGTGGCGGTGGAGGAGGTAGTGGTGGGGGCAACAGCGGAGGCCCAGGCCGTCAAGTGGAGATGCCATTACGGTATTAAAATGCTCAAATGTGGCATAGGATGTATTTCTTTAACTTATTATCCGAGGAATCATTACAAACTTCAGCTGTTACCAGTGTGTATTCAATGAACAGATTTACTAGAGCTCTGATTCGTGTGAATGGAATGGTTGGAAATTAAAGAAATCCTTTTGAATTTATCAATATCTTCATGAAGGTGATATGGGGATGACATCAAATTTAGATACAATCTGAAGAAAATAAATGTATTAGAGAAAATAAGTTATTTCAAGTGGGAATCGAACATTTGAGATCTCAAAAATGACAAAAAAGGAAACCAGAGTTTTACTTAAGATTAAGATAACCAGTGACTTTTATACCTCTTTTCTTGAATAAAGTATCCATATTACAAATAATAACCCTATTTCGGAATATGAAAAATGCCAAGATGTTGAAAAAGGAAGGAAAGATTACTAGCAGGGTTTGAAAACAGTAAATTTCTATTACTGTTTTTTGCCTTTCAAAGTATACAAGCAATTGGTAAGTGATTCAGTCAATTCTTTTCCCACCAGAAAATAAATATCAGTTTGTTAAAAGTAATATGCATCCCTGTATACAGTGGATTTTTAAACAAAGGAAATTTTAGATTTGTGATGTTTGACTTTTTGTTTCAGTATACTTGTAGGCAGTGAATTTATCGGTGCCATCATTGGTAAACAGGGACAAACCATTCACAACATTACCTCACAAACCAAAGCAAGGTAGGTAAATCACAAACCATTCACAACGTTACCTCACAAACCATTCACAACATTATCTTACAAATCAATGCAAGGTAGGTTAATCACAAACCAAAGCAAGGTAGGTAACTCAAAAACAATTCACAACATTACCTCACAAACCAAAACAAGGTAGGTTTTCTGT
>JAULCA010001910.1:8159-19612 GCA_032360845.1 Crassadoma gigantea
CAATGATGGCCTACTCTGTGTCTCAGATCAATGATGGCCTACTCTGTGTCTCAGATCAATGATGGCCTACTCTGTGTTTCAGGTCACTGATTTCCTACACTGTGTCTCATTCTATTCAATCTATTCAGCAGATTTCACTGTTTAGAACTGGATTAAAACAGTTCCGCGTGCAAAGTGTCTCTTTTTCAGACACTGATCATGTTATTACCAGAAATTTCTTTCATAAGCATGATTGAGACTAGCTTTATACTGAAAATAACTCTTTATTCGCGATTGTCCATCCTACGACCTATTCGTGATCTAACAGTATTTATGACCGCCTCCTCTCGGGTGTTGACGCGAGAAACGAATTAAGCAAGCTTAAGTGATTCACGGTATAAATGTACCGCTTGTTTACTGAGCTTTGGTTGTATATTCTAGCTTTATAACATAAAACACTTTAGAAATTACTGTCTAACTGTTGCAGGGGAATGTTTTTACTATAAATTAACTATTACAGCCAACTTTACAGAGGATTTGGTTTCGATGGCAAAATTCAATTGCATGTACCACGAATTCTATTTTCACATTTTCTCAACCCAAAATTACATGTACATAATTACGACAGAGTATTTTGAACAATACTTTATTTTAGGTATTAAATATGTTACCTTTTGTTTGATGATTTGAAAAGATCTAAGGTATACATAGTTACTGACGTCAATAGGTTTGTCGAAAAGCTATAATCGGGTTTTATGTAAAGCGATTTGTTCAATGCATAAACACTGGAAACGACGTTTGACGATCGTGATAGTTACATGACGTGTTAACCATGTTTAAACAATGGTGTTTAGCGAAAAGCGTGCCTACAGGAAACGTGTTAAGATTTGGTTATATGAGCATCATCTCTATAGCTTCATTAATCTTGGCGGAACGAGTCGGCGCAAATGGACTTTTCAGTTAAGCCTACATTTCTATTCGATTACTAACTTCTATCAGACTTTCCGAAAGGAGCACCAGGATACATCTCTGAACGATATACAGAATGTCATCAACTGGCGTGAAACATATTAAGAGGGGATCAACAGAGAATTCAATCGTGGTCCTTATGGAGAGAAACACAAACACGGTTGATATAAAGAGGGGAAATCAGAACGAGGTTGTGATGTTACGGAGGGAATCAAATAAAAGCGAACATGGAAAAGATAGTGGTTGGAATGAACCCAGCCACTTGCAAATGATATGTACAGTAAGAAGGTGGTAAGAGCAGGTCGTGACACAGAAGAGAGAATCAGAACGAGGCCGTGGTGCAAAGCAGGGAAAAATAACTACAGAGGAAATATCAGAACGAGGTCGCGTTACAGAAGAGAGAATTCGAAGCCGTGATGCAGATCAGTGAAACGATTACGAGGTTAAGACAACTTAAAGGTTATATATTGGAAACGAGGCTTGACTGGCATGATAGTCACGTGATGCGTGTAAGCTGCTACGGATATTGTGTAGGTATAACATGTCTACAGAAGACTTGCTAAGAAATGGTTTGATAGGAATCAGCTCTATACCGCAATTGATCTTGTGGGAAGGACTTAGCGCAAATGGACTTTGAAGTAAAGCTGGTATTTCTATTAAATTATTTGTCCGTATGAGGTTCCCAAAAATGTATCGGGTTACCTCTGTGGACAAAATATAATATCATCAAAAGTTGTGATACAAATCAAGAACGAGGTCGTAATGCAGTATACAATCAGAACGAGGTCGTGATAATGCGTAGAAAATCGGAAAACTGTTTTCATTTAGAAAATAAAGTCAAAAGGAGTTTGTGAAACAAAGGAATGGTTTAGGACAAGGTTTTGATATGTGTGACGGAATAAAAAAGTGGTTTTATATTGAGAGGGGCAACAGAACGACGTCATGATAAAATGGAAGGAACCAGAACTGGGATACAGAGGTGTAAACAAGGTCGTGATGAAAGATAGAAAAACGAGAAGACCGTCAAAAGGGTTTTTGGCAGTGCTGTATGATATATTTACAGATGAGGAGTTGTTCAACTTTATTCAATGATTGCCAAAAGCATAATTCAAACAAAAAAATTGCTTATAAAGTTCTCCATAATTTTGTTAATGTCTACCTTGGTGTTTGACGGGAACAGAAAACATAAATGATGCTTTTCCGAGTTCTTGTTATTAGATATGTAACAATTATATTTCCACTTGCAGGAAAGAATAAGACCACACAAAGGTTCGAAATATTACAGTGCAGACAGCAGATCAATCTCGATATCATCATTACTTAGAGGATAAATATTGAACTTTCTGCTCAATCAATATCAATTAATCACACTATAATCAGTTACCTCAGCGACCGGTTTAAACTATACATAAACGTATATTGCTTCTGAAATAATTCCCGGAACATGCTCAATTGATAAAGAATTGCCTAATCTGGAGGACAATGAGTCAAAACTCGGGAGGTAAATGTGCTGTAACATTTTGAAAGTTTCAATTAGATTATTATATTATTATCTGAAATAATAAAATTCTTTTTAAAAATCTGTTATTTTGTTCAAAAAGGATATCCCCATTCGATGATAATCTTTGCATACTTGCGGATGAAATTCTCCTCACTAAAGATGAAAAGTGACCGCGTGGTGGCGCCACTTGCTCCCGGAAGACTGAGATTCGCTGCCTTTTTGGCACAATGACGTAACGAACCGTCATAAGGCCCATTGTAATCGTCGTCCTGGTTACCGCTTACCTGGAAGTTTGCCATTCTGAAAAAAATAAAGGATAAACACGCTAGATTAAAGCTTTCTTAGAAATCATTTTGGAATTAATTCTTTAATTAAGATTGTGTTAACATTTTTATGAAGAAATAACATGTATTGTATTTGACTGAATTTGATTTCCGGTTGATAAGTTAACCGTCATAAATCAATGGTTGACTCGGACATTTGTTACTCATAGAAGGTCGAGTCGAATCCGTAATATTGCATAGAAATACTATTTCTTAAATGTAACCATTCCGTATTCTTTAAACACTCAGAGATCAACAAGGAAACCTTTGCATTTATCTTTTTTTGTTATCAAATATAATCTTAAGATGTCAACGTTGATCATATAAGATTTCTTAAATGGCGTCCGGTATTTCAATCCCTCGAAACCAAAATACTTATGTTCCATACAAGGCGGTTTCAAGTCTCCTGTGTAATTTGTTAATTAATTTCTATTGTATAATGGATCAAGTGGCGACAAAAGGTACATTAAACCTGTTTACTACTCGACAACGACTTGATGCTATCGTCTGCAGACAGTAAATCAATAATGACATTTGACCTTTCTGAAAATCCTTGGAGATATCGGTTATATCTGACATGTAACAAACATGGCGACAACGAATCTGAGCGCTAGATCTCGTGGGGAACGAGAACACGTATCACAACTGTCGCATGGTTGTTGGCTGCTGTACTGTTATAGCTCAACGATACATAAATACATTTCATTCAGAAACATCGCTTCGATTTAAATAAATAAAAACGCTCTCTTAAAGTAAATCATGTTGTTATTACAGTTTTAATATAAATTTACAGGTTGAAGATCGTTCTGCAGACATTCGGTGGCATATTCCACTTTGTTGAAACCTGTATGTCATGTATGTAGTCACCAGTTTTTCACTGCCTTGGGGCCAAATTGGTGAAGTTGTATTATCTTTCAATCTAGACCAGTGAAGCAGCCAGATGCGATTTCTGTTACAGGCATTTACGTTAATGTTATCTAGGGCAAAGAGAAAATACCACCAAAAAGAACAGAAAGGTCGATATGGTTCTAACAGTAAGGTATAGAGAAATAATTTATTTTATTTGTGCACGAGGGTTTGGTCATCAACTTTTTTCTTATAACCTCTGGCAACTCGTCAACTCTTTCAATATTTCCTTTAGATTGAAATCTCGTCGCCTGATATATAAATACATTGACTTTTTCATCAAGAGTGATATTCCGCCTTCCTTTTCAAGGCCCACGCTTCACGCGTATCGACTTGTTCTGTTGTGTCTGTGTAGAAAACTGCTGATGTGGCCATTTTGTGTGATGCTGGTGATATCTGACGGATCTGGAACCAAATCACCCCGCCGTGTATTTTGATTGATGCATCAAATCCCGGCATTTTATTCCAAAACGATTGTGACGAGAACTACACTGTCAGAACAAAGTCTTTTCCCCAACCACAGACGAACAATTTACAAAACCAAGAAGTTCTTTCCAAAAACATCCTGACAAATAGTGATAAATTTGACTAGCATCACTCATGAATTTCTTCACCAGATTTTAAGGTTGTGTACAAAATATCCAAGCATGAGTAAAAAGTGTTTGGAGACGCATATTTTCTTTTTTCATTTAGTCGTGAATAGAAGAATGCAATGTCTTTTTTTTAAAAGTTTTCTTGTGACTAATTGTCGCAGGGAGCAAAACACTCATAATTTTAGCAACTCAAGATCAGTTTGATTTGGAAGCATATACATATGAAAAGGTGATAAACTGTTTCTGCTTAACTCCTCTATATACCAATATCCTGTGATACAATACATATATATCTAGATACCAGCACAAACCAGTAGACATATCTTCACATGAGTACTTAAACGTGGTTATCCTTGTCTTAACCAGATCAGCTGAACAAACAACATCGGACTATATACATTTACACTTTCTGGCTATTTTCAGTCAAATTACTTTCAACACATGTCCATATCCTGTAAGTTATAGACGAAAAGGAAAACAAGAAACGATCATTTTAGGGGCTCTATGAAAGCTAAGCTATGATACTGTATAAACGGCTTATGGGACAGCTGAACTGATTGCTGCCTGCGCCCATTTCTTTTCACCTATTTTCTGCAAAGCTTTTACGTGTAATTTCTCGCTTTTTAAACTCATCCTCCGCCTATATGCGCAATTTGTTCCTTTTTTGATAACTCCATAATGATAAATACATTGGACACATTTGAATAATTACATAATACACATACAGCATTTGTTTACGTGTGCGATCTATCTGTCAGCACAGTTGAGCCAGAGCACTTCAGTTGATCAGGTAGCTTAAACGGTTAGACCAACAATATAACAATCCTGGTCGGTTTCCGCTGAATGTTTTACAACCGGAACACTATTAATGATTATGTTATGAAAACTTAAGTCATGCCGATGCACAGTTTTCAATGTGTAGTCGAAATGTTTGGCAGTGGAACAGGGATCCTTAAGTTAGATTAAAGATCTTGATTATTTGCAGGTACGTCCTTACAACAGCTCGGGTCATGTGACAAGGATGTCCGAAAGTCATGTTTAAGCTTTTAGCTGGACATTCCATTGCATGATGCATCATCATATCAGCTAGACATGGCCAATACATACAGATATCAGCTAGACATGGCCAATACATACAGATATCAGCTAGACATGGCCAATACATACAGATATCAGCTAGACATGGCAAATACATATATATATCAAATTATTTAGCCTACCACTAACCTCACACTAAGTCAACTTCGAGTAGCTGTACGTTAGATGTTTCAGCAACATTCAGACAACAGGCTAACCGGAGTTAGCCAGAATCGAAAGTGAGACGATAAGAAAGTTGAAATGAGGACAGCAGATTAATTGTTTTCTCGCGAATACGTAATACCATAATGTGCTATACATTAGGGTAGTTCTATCCTAAATCATCAAGTATCTTCCGATAAAATCTCTAGTAATGGATCAAACCTCTTGCAAGTGATCAAAATTATCGATTGAAAGAGAATAAGAAAAAAATTGAAATGCCCTCATTGTTTGTCAATATTTCATATTTTCAGTCCAAAATTATAATTACAAAATAATCAATATGTAACTTTGAGGACAATTATCTCCGGTTTGTTGACAGTGTATCTTCCGAGTTAAAAGTAAATGTATTGATGAGATGGACTCCAAAGTTACGAAATGTCTGTCAAAATGGTCCTACAGAAAACCCAATAAAATAAATATCAACAGTCACTCTAGATTCAAGCTCTCGGGCGGAGCCAATTCAATCCCTGGTGGAGGGCTTAGCCCGAAAGCTTGGATCGAAAGTTACTGTTGATATTAATATAATTTACCTTTAGCCATTCCATCTACACGCTAAATGCGGAGTTCTCTGGCATGCAATGAGGCCAGCGAGATAACGCTCTGTAGTAAATCATCAAAACGATAAGGGAACGATGGTTTGATTTAGTGACGGGATATCTATTAAGTGTTTGTCACCTTGCCATCCATATAATACAGGGCAACATCGATTATTCTCTTCAAATAGGGAGTGATCAGCCATGCTGGATCCCCGTGTCGACAGTAGTTGTCTAATGAACTTTAGCCACACGGCGCCTTAATGAGAACTACTGTGTTGTCACACACACAAAGGATACCGAAGGACAGTTAATACGATATCCATTAGAAAAAAAAAGTGATTTGGAAAAAGGTTTGTTAGCATAGTATCCATGGATATGACAAGTATAACGATTTTATTTTTACTTTCAGGAGGTCGGTATTCAAAATAACTGGCACATATTTACATTGAAGTTACCAAAGGCATTGTATCGACCAGCAGGTAGTTACATTAGGCAAATATCAATTTCTTAATATTTGACAAATAGATCTATGAAAATTATGACAACATATTATTGATTTGCGTGCGTAATCTTGGTATTTATCTTTTTACCGGCAATAATTGCATATGTAAATACTCACTAGTTGTTTGAGCGGTTCTAATCAAGCAACGGCACTCTTTGATTGGTTTATGTGATCGATACCTCCCTAGTAATCAACCCAAGCCTCGTGCCCATACCCACGGCTCTTCCGACACTGCAGCATGCCAGGGAACGATACTCAGGTGATGAACACAACGTGATTGATTCACACGTAGTGAACTTTTGAAAACGTACACGTGACCGCATTGTTCAGGTTTACGTACTTTCAACTGAAATACACTGACACGTCAGCAGCATTGGCCTTCTCGCGTACATGTGTGCATATATATATGTAAACAAAAGTCTAATTCATGTCTTGTCCTTTTGCACTCTACACAAGTAATCGAATCACTTTTTTACGTACTGAACTATCATGGTGCATTCTATTGTAATTTGTTGTACTTTTATAATATATATAATTGTATCATGCTCATACGTTTACTCTCCGGTGCGTCTGAAATGCACTATTGTGGTAAAATCGCTGTTCAAAGTTATATATTAAGTTATATTTGCATCAAATATACCTCAAAACTTTTACTTTCTCTTATTTACATGCATATGCCAGAGAAAGAAAGCTTACACTGCAAAGCTATGCAAATAAGGGATGTGAAACCGTATTATGATCTCTAGTAAGTTATGGTATCCCTGGAGTAATTTAGATGTCATACTGTAAAACCTCGGAATACTGCCTTTATTATGGCATTTTAATACGGCAATAGGCTATTGAGCAACTTGATTAAATGACTGGTGATTGCGCAGCATACTTTTTTTAACGTCTCAAACGTTAACGTTTGAGGCCGGCGTAGAAGAAAGAGACGTGCCCCGGATGTCTTTGGTGCATTTTGTATGATATTTTTTGGTGGAAAGCTAAGTAAAGGTAAATGTTATTTCTAAATGAATCTCCCCGTTTTACCAACCCCTGCTGAAGAATCGGTCTGATCAATCACACCATACATACACTGCACCCATCGTTGCATGTGTAATATCATGTCACTCCTGTTTTAAATGGATTGTATCCTTAAAAGGAAAGATTGCTCAGCAAATCTGATCGATCTGAAGTCACCAAAATAGATCGTGTTGCTTACGCTCCATACATCTGAGATACAAGATATCAGAAACATAGCAGAAGGCACCGGTGCGTACACACAATACCATCGGCTTCTTGTTGAATTAGCTGGTGATCTGATGTTTTGTGAGTTTTTATAACAAAAGCAAGAAAATAATTGTTGCTACTTTGGTATTTCGTGGGGAAAAACATATTGTACAATGCTTTAGCTCTGAGCAAGTGAGTTTTGTACAGATTGGCTTGTCGGGTCCCGGAGGGACTTGAATGCAGGACGTTTTGATTTGTAGCCAGCGGTGCTTCTCACGACCCCGGTCTGCGTAGATAGCGCTATTAGTACTGGAACCGTTGCGGGTGGGAGTTTCTGTGTGCCGCCTGTCTGATTCATTATTGGCTAAAGGAGGCCACAATCGGGAGTTTCCGTTCTAAGGTGTCCCTTGTCGTTTAAAATAACTTTGCACATCTGTAGTGAGAGAAAATACCTCGCGGCAGTAACAGAAGGCTTCTTATTTTAAACAACTTACAGACGAAGCTTATTCATAATATTTTGTTTCATTTCATATATAATGCAATGAAAAAGTAACTTTGTTAATCCATCCCTAAAATCTATGTTTTAGGGAGAAAAAGTATTTAACGTTTAATCCAGTTTCTACAATATTTTAAGTGTGTGGATTATGTTCCATTATAGTCTCTTTAACGGCTAGGAAGGCTCCAAATTTTGAACAATATACATTGTAACATGTATGTGTAAGAAAACTGGCTATGTTTTGCAGATGATGTCATCATTGTGTCGCTTTAAAGAAGCATAAATAGCATTATTTAGCTGAACGTTTGATTAAATGATATGTTTTGCAGTTTATATGACAGTGTTACAGCTAGCAGAATGTGTGCAGAAATGGAGTCAAGTTCCAGAGTTGAGTGCAAGTTTGATCAGGACTAACAGCCAGGCAATTGGAACATCGAACGTTTTAGTTTTTTATGAAAACCATTTTTCGAACTATGATAATATTATATATTTTTGAGACCGGTTCCAGGTACATATATTAAAATAGTTTGTCTTTTCAGCGCCCGCACGCTTCGAACATGATACTGTGAGGAATATAAAAACATACTTTAAAATACAAAGTTGTTTATTTTTACTCTGAACGCAAATCTAACACAAAAGGGCTAAATAAAAAAGTATGACTATCTTTGTCAGTAGATATTATATGTTATTGTTGGGAACAAGATGCATTTAATTTGTATAAAGACATTGGACACAATTGAATGATAACATAACACGTTCATGTACAAATAAACATTTATTTTATTACATGTCATTTTTGACGAAACGTATAAACACATTCATATCGTCTAGAAAATATTTTTCAGAACGAGCAAGAACTTTGGAATTGCAGACCTTAAATTGCAGACACTTTTTAAACGATTAACATAATCTGTAATCGAAATACTTCCTTCTTTATGATATTTGGAGATATAAATATTACAGTTGAAAGGACCGTAATCTCGTTGACATATGTTGGAAACAGTAAGCCGTTCCTGGCATATCCTGGTTATAGCCATATACATGTACCATATTATATACGCTATGTGTGCCGAGAACCAACAGCCCATCTATAATGGATGTATCTAGGAATGACTCGGATTTGGCGATTGCTGACTGTATCATCGGCCCCCTCTCAGAACAAAACGAGACTTATATGTATGGGTTTCATATAAAACCAATTGCCATGTTGTAATACCGTGTTCAGAGAACTCATCTTGGAAATGACGGTTTCCTATCCAGAAATTGCAAGTACACAAAATCGCTAAACGCCTTGGAATAAAAGGTTGTGACACCGACTTGATGTGTATTTTATGTATATCCATAGCTGTGTTGAAATGAAAATAGTATATTGTACCCCAAAAGCATGATGTGAACTTCTTCGTTTAGCCGAATAGAGCGGCAGAGGGGATAAAAATATATAAAGCAGATGAGAACATAAAGCTGTATGTGTGTTTTGTGTGCTTTGTAAACTCAGATGTCCTAAATTCATAAAGAACTAAATCCCTAGCAAAAAATTAAGGGGCAGTAAATATCGTGGTCGTGTGTATACGTGAGTGTGTGTGTGTGTGTGTGTGTGTGAAACGGATTGTTGTTGTGTAATATGTGTGTAAAGGTGTGTTTAAGTGTAAGTTAAAAGTTTTTTGAGTGTGTATATATATCGGAAATACAATGCGTGACGAATACACACGATCGATCACAGAAATTGAGTCATTTCTTCGGTGAATCACGAATGTAGGTACAATATAGACCATATATACATCGATATCCAATTGTGGTGTGGCCCATCGGGTACTTTAACCCACCACTCCCAAGACACACTACTGCTCATATAGCGTGTGGTCAAAACTGACCAGACTTAGTGACACTAGTCAGGCCTTGGAACGAATGAGTTCCAAACAGCGGAAAGACATTAATCAAAAGCGGTGGAGTGGCTGTGTGCGTATTGATTTGTGTTTTATATGACACAAGGGTGAATTGTATATTATTCAGAGATGTACAGTCATGAAAATAACTTGCAGCGTTTCCTCTTTTAAAGAGTGCGAACTACATTGCACCGTAAACGAAAACGCCAAAATGTAGTCGTCCTTACTTTGCCAATTGTTGCCATTTCCCGTGATCTGTTAATAGATCATAGAAAGACAACCAGTCCTTCCTCTTGTACTGAATGAGTGTTTCCTTTGGAATGTATATAACAGCGGAATTGAACATGATGTTTTTATTTCATAAATGATTGCTCATCACGATATTTATTTGCAGTACGATAAGTTCTTTCGAAATTTCTCATTTTTCATTACGAACTAACACTAAATAAGGGGCAAAAAATATATATAATCAATTAAAAATATGGCTGAAGAGAAATATTTATGATACACGATATGTCCTTATTCGTGATGTTGGGAGCCCTTGCCAAATGACAACGCCAGAATATTATACATTTACTGCCCTTGTGGAAGGACTTCTTCGCATCTCCGAGATTAATCATTTTTTCACGAGGGCAAGACCCGAGTAAAACATGAGTAATCGAGGAGCATCAGTAATCGTGGTTCCCTACCACCAGGGAAATAAAACAAATTATTATGTCAAACTATAACCCTGATCCAGTAGTAATGATGATTAGGTTGACGCGTCATCAGTGACGTCTGCTTCTGCTATTCGGAACTAGGTCGTGATGGGTCATGCCCATTTTTTCTAGAAAGGTTACAAATAAGGGAAATATGATCGGAGAGACTCGACCACATGAGGACGATATAATATTTTATTGTCCTTTCAAGTGATCAATAGCATCCCATCAGACACTACGAAGGTTAGGTATTATTATAATATGTTAAGTTTCATTAAAATTGTGTTTAAAAATCGTATGCATTATACACCATTGCATGTTTATTTTATTCGTAGTTGCTCCTCTTTAAATGGTTTGAAACAAAATCTAGATGGCTAAGGTGACAGTACCCAAATCGGATCACCAAACCATCATTTCATAAAATCATTGAAAAATCTGAGAAGGAAGTATATTTATTTATGGTTGTATCAAAAATAGAGTATCGATGGGTGTTCTCACAAACGAAATTAACACCCGGGGCTCACTTGAGATATTTATAGAACGCTCTGAAGTTACCAAT
>JAULCA010002021.1:0-13365 GCA_032360845.1 Crassadoma gigantea
TCAGGTGTTACAAATACAGCGCACAACGTCAGGGTCTTACAAATACAGCGCACACAGTCAGGGTGTTACAAATACAGCGCACAAAGTCAGGGTGTTACAAATACAGCGCACAAAGTTAGGGTGTTACAAATACAGCGCATAACGTCAATGTGTTACAAATACAGCGCATAACGTCAACGTGTTACAAATACAGCGCATAACGGCAGGGTGTTACCTCATTTATTGCAGTAAATTAGTTACTGCTCACGAAGACTTATTTTCACGGAAACGCATTTGTTATATTTGCGAAGACATATTTTCACCTCGACGTATTTACGAAGACTTATTTTCACAGACTTATTTTAACGATTTGTTTTTCATGAATAGTAATTATAAACGAAGAGTTATTTGCACGAAGACTTATTTTTATAAATATGTGTTTTAAATCATTTTATAACATAGTTTATACCATTATCATTTTTTTTAATAAACTTGAGAAAAATAATTGAGTTCTGAATTTATCCTCTTCGCAAATACATGCGGTAATTTCATGAACTTGAACAAAACGACACGTAATGACATGTATTTCCTTGCGGGACCACATCACTGAAACAAAACAACTACATCTAAATCACGTTACAAAAGTAAAACGAAAATGTCTCATTGATAGGAAAGCTTCTTATATGATAAGTATCCGGCAAGGGTTTTCAAGATTGTCCTGGACACATGATTAAAATTATAAAGGTGTGTAGTAAAATAATTGTATGAACATTATAGAAAATATATCTTATATGAAATAAGCAACAAATATATAGTTTTATCACACAAATGGTTATATAATTTCACAGGGCAAATTAGCATCACATGGTGTGACGTTATCGTATTTTGTGACAGTAAAGTGATGTCATCACGGCTCTGATTTTTCTCCAGACCTGGGAATATATTGCGTTATGGGATAAAAAGGGGATAAACATATAGCATCTAAGTTTTGATAATTGAAAATGAATTATACCCACTTAAGTGATTTAATACTTAAGTATAATTCACCCATGAAAGTTTGAAGATTACTCTAAAAGATAAGCTAAATACAGTCTTGTATAACTCAAAGCCTTCTCTCAATCTCTCAAGTTTAGAGAGCGGGAGGTACAGACCGGGATAATGTACCAGTTACAGCAGTTGATAGTAATAGTTGAGTCAATAGTAGTCGTAGACTAATAGTTTGAGTCGACAACGGCGAGTTACTGTGAGTTACTGTGATCTACATTGAGTTATTCTCTATGCCTGGAGATGTCGTTCCTCACACTCACTCTCATGAACGTATGTAAAATGTAAAGAACGACAACTCTGGGTGTTTGAGGATGTATTTTCTGTATAGGATTATGTTAATACAATTTTATCATTACCCCTTGTCTTCTCTCAATCTCTACCCAGATTTATCGTTCGTTACATTCACATACATCAATCTCTACCTGGAGTTGCAGTTCCTCACATTCCCTTTCATGAACATGAAGTGTAAGGAACGACAACGCTTTGTACTTGAGGATGTTTTTTTTCTGTATAGTACAATGTATAATATAAGAATGGCTGTAAGGAACGACAATTCGGGGTAGAGATGGTCTTCTCTATATAAAATGATTAAATAACACGTATGGCGTATGTATGTCTCAGATACACGTGAAAGCTATATGTTTCTGATGGTAAAGATGTATAAATGCGTTTCTAGATTCTTGATATAAATAACAGATAATGAAATATATGTCCTTGAGTTAAACTCGGTGCTTCAATCAGCTTCTGTGTTTTCTGTGTTGAGAACAGCTTTTAATCTCGATGATTCAAAGCGCATGCCAAAATCTTCCTCCGGTCACGTGTTGAAAGTTGATGACGTCGATGAACTGATGTGATGATATCCTTCATCTATCTAGCCTTGTTCTGAAAAATAAAAAAAATATGAAAATAAAAGTAACCATGCTGTCAAGCTACGCTAATATTGTTTACTATAAATATAGCTCGAGTATCTATTAAACCCTTTAGCCTTTAAAGTTCTTTAACTATTTATATACTCGTGTATGGGTCTCCATGCAAACAACAACTAATTAGGTTCGAGGAAAGGTCTACATAACGTAAACATTGATTAGAGTAAATTAAGTGTAACTCGTCAGGCTATTCCTGTCTGTTTTGTTTTTCTCACTTCAATGGAGATAACCTTTTCCGAATTACAGATCGGGGATATTAGGCAAATAATTTAAATACAAAATACATATTGATGAATAGTTCAAGTTAAGGGACAAGGTTATTTTATATTGATTATGAATACCAAAAAGATAGACGTTGACGGTATGAAGAAGCAATCTGTTTTAGATTCAACTTGCGATTATCTCCCTTCCATCGTCTATATATTTCCCCACTGCAATCGGAAACCGTCGGCACTTTTTGTAAATGGGAAACTACTTTTCCATTTTTAAATTTCCGGAAAGCGACAGCGGTTCCCGACTATTTCCCACCGTCGTTTGTTTTAGATGCAGAAGATGACGGGTACAGTTTAAGGTATGGGAGTTTTTGTGAATAATTATTTTTCCTAACTTTCATAGCTAGCGGAACAATATAAACTGTTTTTGAAAAAAAAACAGAAAAACGTGTATGTGTATTCGTAGCTTCGCCTATTTATCTCTTTTTTAGTATCCCATTAGAAACACAATTAATTATATTGTCCGGGAAATAGGAACTCGGGATGACCTGAGTTTTGTTTGAATTTTAGTAAGAATTCGTTTATATTTGTCGACATACGTGTGAAAAATAACATTATTTCACTTTTTACTGTAAAATACTGAAAAACTTTCACCCATATGTAATTTTAGTAAACTCTACCATGCATTTGTCTGGTTGAGTCCATTTTGGTCTATAGTATAGCATTAAGACGCTTTTGTACATGCTGTTACTGAGACATTTCTATAAGAAATGACGATAGTTAAGTTTATACGAGTTTAAAATGTGGCTACTAACTCCAAGTCATCTGTTCGTAATGGCTTTCAGCAAAGGTTAGGAATACGCACTCAATGAACATCAAGACAATTAAAATTGCTTTGTGTGATAACACGTGCATTGCCCTATAAATGTTTGGCGCGCATGCACGTAACATGAGATCAATGTGTATTGGTATAATCCAAAGTCGCCAGCTAATTACTAGCACGTGCATGTCATCATAAAGATGGGTTTGACAGCTGGATATGTTTTAACGAATAGACTAAGCTCAGTTCATTGATTGATGTGTCGTCTTTGAAGTAACGTTTGTATTATCTAGGTTACATATGTTTATTTCTATAATAAACCATGACAAAAGATTTAGATTTACTTAGTGCATCCTTACGGATCACTTATATTGTCAATGGTACAAGCACGTGTATTCAAAATAACTCGGAATATGTATTAAAGTAAACAGTAAAATTGGTTCCAAGGTTGTCCGAACAGTTTCGGACTGTTAACACGACGCATTGTTGATTATATTATGCCCCCTTAATCAATAGAGTATCATGCTTCTCTTATTTTCTGCAAGTATTAACGAAACATACCAAAAGATATTAATATTTTCCGAATGCATTTTACGTCGCTGTAGTCGGGTCTTTCCGTCGTGCGTAGCACTTACTTGGATCACCTTTAGTGTCAATGATACAAACACGTGTGGTCAATGCTCAGGAAAATATCGTTCTTAAACAGTTGGCAATCACGTTCGTTAAACAAACAGTTTAATTTGTCAAGAAGTTGATCTCAACTACTACTTCACACGAGCTAAATACATGGACATTAGTCAAACTATTTCGTACATGTAACATGAACACTTGACCGTACGCTACAGGCACATTTTCTGGTAATCTACATGTATTATGAGTGATTGGTAGATCACGTATTCTCGCACCTCAGACAGAAATATCTCACGTCATACCCAATGCTAGAATTTTTTCATCTTGTCTGTTCTGTCTTGTACTTTTACTTGACATTTCGCGGAATTTTTACACTGCGATGTATTCATCCGCGTGTTAACTGCTTGAAATTGACAATCTACATTATAAATGTTATATGTATAGTTTTGATGTGTTAGATGTTTGATGTTGTAGATGAAATATAATCTACACTGAAATACGCTGTCTTCTTTGTAATGACGGACTACATTTTTACGCGGAAGCATTCATTCAAATGTAACTTAAGTAGTGAAGACGCCATAATCAGTTGAGATCCAAGACGGGATACTTGCAGATTTTAGAACAATTGAATACTTTTTTTCGAAGTTAAAGGTGCGAGAAAAAAATAACTTACCTGTAACTGAGCTATATCGGGTTATCTCAGTCTCGGGCTAACATTCTGTAGTATCCCAACCTCGGCTTACGCCTCGTATGTGATTTTGTTACAGAAACTTACCCTCGACCGAGATAACCCGATCTCGCTCAGTTATAGGTAATAGATTATTAAGCTTACACTCGTGTTCAATATAATTGGGCTGATCACATTTTATTTGAGCAAAATTAACAATGTTGTGGGTGACACCAATGACGTTAATTGGTCATCACTAAGGCGGCGTTCGTCATCAAAAGACGCCTGTTCAGTGACGTCATTCAATGCAAAGAACAAATGTATTTTTCACGTGCGTTTAAATGGATATAGGCAAGCGATATTGGATGTTTATGTCTTCTGTACGTATTGTCTAACACATCTATCTATGTAAGTAATCAAATCTAGAGACAACAATCGTCAGTATAAAACGACCCCGTAAAGGTCAAACTGTGTCGGTATTTCTTTCGTGCGCCTATTAGCATAGACTGGCCACCGTCGCTAGAATATTTAATGATTAAGAAAACAATTCTAACTTTACAAATTTTGATCAGATGGATGTCTGATTCTAAACTGGAGGGGAGGGGGCGGGGGTGTCAGCCTATCATCAGCAGTACTGGTCAATACTTTACCTACAATGTAGGCTTATGTGTACATTTATGTCTATTTAGAGCATTTTTATGGTGCCGTATCGGCACGTAATAAGAGAGCCTGCTGTTTCCCACTGCATTACTGCATAGGGTCATTCATTAGGGATTCACTGAAGTAAAGAAAAACGTTTTTTTTTTTATTTAACGCTCTCGCAGTATCTGTCGGTGTTTTTTACTTACTGATCCAGACGATCTTTTCGAAAGTGTTGCCCTATAGAGATCCCTCTGGTAAGTTCTTAGTCAAGATAATGATAAAGTAGGGTGAAGTGGTAGCGCTTCCGGGTTAAAAGGGTACATTTCTGTGCACTTTTGAAAATTGTCCTGGCGTAAGTGAACAAATTGGACAACACAGAGACAATACGTAGACGAAGGGGAGTACCTTGCAAGCTAACAAGGCTTCTCTTGGAGCGTGAATTTATCTGGTGATATCAATGTCATCAAGGATAGCCACGTATGAAGAATTGTGAGACAGTTGCACTTGCGCAGTAAGGTGATAAATGTTTAAATGAAGCTGAAGCCCCTTTATTTATATATCTATTACTCTTCGATGTGTCCAATACTACAAAGACATCCGCTAAAGGTCATGGTCAACCTAATGAACTCTAATCATTAATGTTGCAACTTCCTTCCCGACAGCCGTATTCATGAATAATTCAAAGTATTTTATTCCTGCAACTGTGACGAACACTCCTTGTTGTAATGTCAAGGTCCCTTTAATTACATGGTGACGACATAGGTAGTTGTTTAAGAGCTTGTGACCTAGAGCTTTATTGTTCTTTTGAGTCAAGTTGAAGGGAGAACACGATGCTATTAAGTTTATTATTTCCTATTTATACATGTCTTATCGTACATATTGTATGTACATGTGCCAATATATACATTGTATATTACTGTGAAGAAATCGCTTATTTGACAAAACATAGTCAAGTAAATCCAAACAACTTAATGTTAAATACCCATAGAGGTGCCGCACAAGTATTTGAGATATCTTTAAATGTTTTTTTATCAATTATACTTCGTTCAAATAAAGATATCTTTAAATGAATTGAACTTTATGATTAAATTGAAATATATTTATATGTATTATCTCATTTAATCAAGATTAAAAAAGAAATATCAATTGTTTGTTAGATGTTACATTGTAAGATGCACAGTGGCCGAGTGGTTAAGGCATCTGACTGTCTACAATCACTAGCCCTCCACCACTGGGCCGCGAGTTTTAGGTCTATACGTAGGACAGTCGCCAGGAATTCTCAGCACGTCGGTAATTTTTCTCTGGTAACACGGTTTTCCTGCACCACCAAAACGTCCTTAGATAACAATATGTTATAATATGACGTGAACAAAAACAAACAAAACCAAACCATAAAACGACAATTTATCAACGATGTAAGTGCATAATTACACTGCAATATTAATACTTCAACGGTATGTATTGGAAGACACAGGGGTCTTAAGGATATGAACATTCTTGGATTAGTATTAGGTACATGTAGCTGATAGTTCCTTGCTTCTCAATATACATTTGTTGTCTTTTTCGCTTTAACATGGAAGATAACGTTATTATTTAAAATTATCTCTCTTTTTTGTAACAGCGTGCTACATTGAAACATTTTGGCGCGTGCAAACTAAGTTAGCAGATATGGTTTTGTCGAACGGAATTATAAAAGTTGAAGTTTACAGTCGTCAATGTGAAGCAGAAGCACAAGGTTTTTTTGTTTTATTTTAGCAAGGAATAAAATCGGGTTCGATGTTATCCGAACATGGTAATTATATCCAAATGTCCCCTACTTTATATGGTGTCATGTTTCTTTCTTTGCCTTAGGTATGCATGGAAAATACAGAAACCTTTCGGTGTTTTTCGAGTACTTTTTACGTCACTGAAGTCGGTTGTTTCCGTCGAGCTTGTACAGTGTAGTTTTGGATTACGGAAACACCCGAGTGGTTTTCAGGTTTCGAGTATAACGTTATGTCCGAAGTAAGGGAAATGTCAGAGACGATAACAGTGCACGGCCTACCAGGAAACTGTTTACCGCTAATTTGCCGCTATGAACACAGACATATTATCTCCGAAAGCCAAAGTATACACGACAGAAGGCAAATTTCTCAAATTATAGGTAAATAGAATGTTTAAGATGCAAGGAATGTCCACCGCTTTACAAGCATCATTTCTCAACAGAAAGACTTATTCTCTTTCATAACTTGCTTTCTTTGCAAAACATGTGTAATTGTTGAAATTGAAGTCATAGATTGGGATTTCATTAAAAATCATTCAAACTAAAGGAAATTTGATGAATGAGATTTTTCCGTACAATTCTTGCCAAACGGTTCTTGCCAAAAATGATTTTGTAATTCTTCTATTTGATAGTTTTCTGTTATGCAAGTCTAAAAGATAATAATGCATGCTGATGTTTATCATATCGTACAAATATGAATAATGCCTTCTAAATATTCGTCTATGAATCCCACCCACATTACATCCAACTGCTATCTATCCTAACACAATCTTGTAAAAGCTGGCAAGGAATCGGGAACCAAGATTCCGGCTTATATATCCCGTGAACACATTCCGTACTTTTTTGTGAGCTGTCAGTTGAAAAGGTGCATTTCATAGGGTATCTGACGAATCGGCAACTGATGCTTATTTAACTTCTGTTTTATTACACAGCTTGCAGATTTTAGATTTTGTTTTTTGTCAAACAGTTTCATTTAAAGTTTAATCATATATACACACACATATACATAGGATCTTTCCTAGATCACGTTAGGTGGTAAGATTGTAGAAATACCAGCTCTATCTTAAAACTTAAAATACTCTACTCGTAAACTTTCCTGTTCGGCCTTACTTAAAGTAAAATATTTTTGTTGAATAATAATAAAATTATAAACAATTTTTAAATATCATAAATTTCGTATATATACTGTGGAGATTTTGGCCATTTCAGTTTGTATGTATATGCATTTTATATATTTTTTATTGTATATAAATTCATCAATACTTGAAATATTTCAGAAGCGATTTTGTAGTATGTAGTATACGTACATAGATACGAAGGTTATGCATTTATATATGTACATGTATTCACAGAATGCAAGAACACAGAAACACATTCAATTATTTTTATACAGTAAACAAGCACACGAACATTACAAATCCATTCATCATGCTTAAAACGCACAGCGCCCAGCTGTATCAAGCTTCCTGCGTTAAAGTTACAAGCTAAGTACCATCAAACATTTTCTAAAAAAAAAATTACACGAGAGTCTGAAAGAGGATTAAAACATATCAACAGAATATTGTGTACCGACTAAGTCGAGTCTCGAACACGTGGTAAGTCGATTACTTGACATAACAGTAAACTTTTTGCGAAATTATCGATTTGTTGCATGCTAACCAGAAGACATTTCAGAATCGGAAATCAACTCTTCATGAAAGTTCACTGCCAGTTCTTAACAAAGAATGTCGGAATATTGTAATACAGTTTCTAGTATGTTGGTATAACAGAGGAATATTAAAACTTAATACATTTTTAACAAAAACATTCTGAAGCTTGTTACAACTGGACCGAGAAGTATTGTATTTCGATCTAATGTGAGAATACGTAACTGCTGCTGACATCTTTGCCATAGCTTCGTGTAAATAATCTAACTGAAATTTTTTGGGATCATGCATACTTTATTTACGATATGTACATTGTAACAAATATTAGACGATATGTATCAATACATGTCAGGTTGCTCGCCACATCAAATCGGCTTATTCCGTCGAAGCATCAGAATTGTCCCGATGTTTGCCGGAATAACCCGACATGATGCGATCATCGCTGATGTTAGCGGCCGAATGAAGATGAGCTACATTCGACATTTATCGTTCCGACATCGCAACTCAACAAGGAGTCTGTAGCAATGATGAAATACACATGGCTCATGGAGGTTATTTGATGTGATGAATGACAGATGAATTTAGTTTACAGGGATGAACTGTTCATGCCAACATGTTAGTGTTTCAATGAGGAGCGGCATTCCAAAATATATGTTTCACCCATAGGTAATAAGTCTCTTATTTTAAATGAATCGAACGAAAATTGTAGAAAGTTATATAACGTGTTGCTTGTTAAAGAAAAAAATACATCATTTAACTTTAAAGGGTTTAAGTACCAATTCGTGGTTTGCCTCATAAAATAAATAGGATAATTTCACACGCAACATCTTTGTCAGTTTAAATTTCATAAACCTCAACGAAAGACCTTGAAAGTTTTGTGAGTATGGGAATAAAAACACATGCACAAGCACCAAAAACGAGATTGGTTGAACACCAGAAACAATATCATACTTGACTGCAGAGGGAGCGCGAGTGGGTGAGACCGTGGTCGGAATCATTGGAGGAATTATCTTGTGATGACGTCATGGAATAATTTGCAGAATCTCTCCGAGAAATATCAGTTTTCCCGCTACTTAAAGTTTGAACAGGTTTAGGATAAAGATGGCTGGAGTTATCTTTTGGAACAATGTCTGGCTGCTTTTCCCCGCCTATCTCGTTATAGTCTTTTTCATTTAAAAGTTTAAGCTTCACTTCGTTGTTTGTATTGGCGTCCTTCAGATCCTTGAGGGTCAGCCTAGAATCTTTAGGATGGACCTTGTCGGCAGATTTGTACCGACTCTGTTTGTCCAGTTTTTCGCGTTGTTCGGCCGTGTCAATATTTGACGGTTTATAATTAATCACCACAGGCGTCTGCCGGATTCCGTCTGTACAGCTGTGAGGCCGTGGCGGTTTGTTACTATGATTTTGTATCTTTGTATCCGTTTCCGACACAGAGGCAGATGTTGGGAGATTTTCAAGGTTTTGTGACCCAGTAGGAACAATATGTGCTGTTTCTAAGAGCGGTTCCGCGGAATCCTCCCTCTGTTTAGAATTTTGATGAAACCTTGGTAAACTAGAACTTTTATTGTAAATGGGTGACGCCGCTCGGGTATCAATGTCGGATAAACTTCGTCGGAAAGGAGATATCATCCCCTTCCGACTTCCTGAATGCACATCTGCCGTGACATTGACACGTGTGTCGCCTTCGTGTGGTGACTGACAACGAAGGTTGTCGTTTGACCGCCGAACGGTCTCATGAAACGTCACGCGTTGGCCGCCACTACGCCTGTTCCGCGTGCGCCTCATTATCACACTACTACTGTCATCATCACACCCATCCGGGTTCTCACTGACAGTTGGTAGAGAGAGTTCGAAACGCTCATCTTCGTCTGAAGGAGCCGGTTCATACTCATCGAATCCGCTCTCACTCGCAGTGATGTCACAACTCGGAATTGAACTTGGTCTTTTTCCGCGTGACATTTGGATATCTTTGAGTTCAATTGAACCAATTGAAATTGATGGCGTCCTTAACAGACTGTCACTCTTGATAACAAATATCGGCTCGCCTACATTGGCGTAGTCCAATATACGGAACAGCCACTGCTCCTTTATGGTAAGTAGCGTCCACAGGCAAATCCAGCATACCATATATGCAACGTCAATAACAACACACGTCAGAATGAGGTTGTCGCTCGTGAGTCTATATATAGAAACTAGATCATACAGAATTGGACCTTTGAATATTGCCAGTAGTACCAGAGTGCCGACTGCGCATGAGTGAGATACATACCCGTTACAGGGTCCTTTATAGTTCCGTTTGTACCGAACATATTTTTCTGGATTATGTTTCCGGTCAACGAGTCGAAACTTTTCGTGGAAATGATATGAGCCGTAATAAAATACGGTTATTGTCGAAAGAAGAATCGTAGTGCCGCCAAACAGATATAAGACCAACGTACCTCCAGGACCCAGAACTAGAGAAAGGTTGTGGCTATATGTCGAATAGTTAATTGTCACTTTGTATAATATTGAAAATCCTGTATAGGCGAAAAC
Source organism: Crassadoma gigantea (assembly GCA_032360845.1). Lineage (NCBI taxonomy): Eukaryota > Metazoa > Mollusca > Bivalvia > Pectinida > Pectinidae > Crassadoma > Crassadoma gigantea. The sequence continues at coordinate 10,864 of JAULCA010002021.1, forward strand.
GGATTCCACACTCATGAAAAGAAGCTGGAAAGCAAACGTGAATGACAGTGCCTTGTTCGTATACCAGAAAACAGAGGCGTACCGAACGGTAAAGGCTACAAGTGCCGATACAAAGAAGACGAATTCTGGTGACATCACTGAATCTCCAAGCGTATAGATGATGCCGACGTTAAAAGCGGAGGCATTACTTTTGACGGTGTTGTTCATACGGGCATTAAAGTCGCTCCATCCTCTGCGTTCATTTGGGAACAGGAAGTCGATGTTGGATGACCATATGATGCCTGCAAATATACAAAATTGGTATTCTTTATTAAGTGCTTGATTGAATTTAGCATATGTATATGTAGTTTAATATGTATATGTATGCTATAAATGCATAGCCCGTATTCAAGAAACCGTTCTCATGCTCATAAATGGATTATGTGCTCAGATCCAACTGTTATTCATTAAAATTTAAAAAAAAATGTAAACACTGAAAAAACAGTGTTTCATTTCAGATCTCTTTCAAACTATTGAACACCATGGAAAAAATATGATTTGTGATTGATTTATCAGCGGAGAAAAAAAATGAATTTGAGCACAAAATCCGAGTTTGAACATTGTAACAGTTTCATGATTACGGGCATCTCTTGACAAATACAAACAAACTGTTTGAAACGTATTATAATAGTATAGACACTTTCAAGATGGTCCTACGTATGTTTAATTAAAAATGTTGTAACATTTATTGAAAGATATAGGCCATAAGGACTCACTTTTGTTAAGATTTATTGTGGTTTAGTGATGCAATAAAGCGAAATACAATATCTGGTATTACAAAAAATATACATTGTGCTGCATTTATTTTCCATAAGTGAGTTTGCAAAGATAAGACTTACTTTGTGTACAACATATTTATAGTAAATATGAACTTCAAAAATTGTTTTGAATCGATTTGAAACCGATCTCGACAAAATCTTTTAAAATATATAAAAATACTGTTGTTTATAACAATAAGCTAATGCTTGTTATCGCCACCGACTTTGCAAATTGTATTGAGTTGACCACACTTCTAAACATTTGTGGTCAACATCAACTCACCAATGCAATAAGTAAATTGGCAACTAAACACTTTTTATTTGCGTGTCAAACAATGCAATAAGTTAATCAAACAACAGAAAAGTGATTTAATATAATGAGAAAATAGATTTAAATATTTCGTTTGTGCTCGGGAAAATTCATCAACATCTACACATGTATTAAGAGTTGGCCTCACAACAAATATTTAACCTTGTCAGAAATAAAACAACTTGAAATTTCAACTTTATCATTCTGCAATTTGGTATCAGTGCAATAACAATTGATTCAACCGAGATTTGGAATCTTACTAATGCTCCGTTTGAAATAATGCCGTTGTCATTCATCTTCGTCTATATTTATCAGCCCGTGTGATATACAGTTGAATGTTTTTTAACAGAAGTACTTGGCAATCTATTTTATATATGTACCTTGTGCAAAATCATTATTTCATATTTGTATTCAAATGTGTTGACATTTACATATGTCTCCATACCAAGTCACACCAAGATTTGTGTCACAAGACAGAAATGTCAAAATGTAACTAAACGTACATAAGGCTCAACCTGACGTGCTAAGAGCACGGAGTTATTCATGACAAATCACGATTTGAGGTGAGTTGATGACAGTAAAGCGAGCGTCAGGGAAAACCAGCTTCTCTGTGTTATCAATCAATAAATACGATTTTGGTTCATTAACACACAATTCTACACATATAGAACACTTGTTTTAAAAGGTTTAGTTGTGTCCTCCTAACAGTTACAAAATCGTTGATGTAGAAAACTAAATACTATCAGTCAGAATACAGCAACTATTTATTGATAATTTTTTGTACAATGTTTTGTTAAAACCAAGGCATACATCTTCCTGCAATAAATCGTTCAGGCCTGGAAATGTCCGTATGAAGGTAATTGTGATTAACCCTCTCTATAACATCAGATACCAAGTAGGTCATTGTAAATAACCCGTTATATAACATCATATACAATATAGGTCACTGTGACTAACCCTCTATATAACATCATTCAATGTAGGTCATTGTGTCAACCCTCTATATAACATCAGATATACTGTAGGTCATTGTGACTAACCCTCTATATAACATCAGATATAATGTAGGTCATTGTGACTAACCCTCTATAAAACATCAGAGATAATGAAGGTCATTGTGACTAACCCTATATAACATCAGATATCATGTAGGTTATTGTGACTAACCATCTATATAACATCAGATACAATGTAGGTCACTGTGCCTAACCATCTATATAACATCAGATATACTGTAGGTCATTGTGTCAACCCTCTATATAACATCAGATATCATGTAGGTTATTGTGACTAACCATCTATATAACATCAGATACAATGTAGGTCATTGTGACTAGCCCTCTACATAACATCAGATATACTGTAGGTCATTGTGACTAGCCCTCTACATAACAT
>JAULCA010002132.1:0-19609 GCA_032360845.1 Crassadoma gigantea
CCAGAAATCATTATTACAGTTTTCATGACAAATCTTTATAAAACTACCTCCAATATCTAACAGTTTATTTAGGTTTACTAATTTCTCTAAAATTATTTTCCATTTACCTGGAGATGAGTAGAGTCTCTTAATCCAACTTAATTTCAAAGCATCAGCAAAGTTATAAACATTGAGCATTTTTAGACCACCATGTGCATAATCTTGGGCAATAACCTCCCTTTTAACTTTATCAACCTTACTGTGCCATAAGAATTCATATATAATGGTGTTTATTGTTTGTAATGTTTTCTTACTTGGATTTGGAAGGGAAATAAATAGGTGATTAAACTGGCTAATCATTAAAGATTTTATCAAATGTACTTTTCCAATTGGAGTTAGATTCCTTCTATTCCAAGTATTAACAAGACTCTTTAATTTCACAATTTTTTTGTCAAAGTTCATCTTGGTCATTTCATGTAAATTGACACAGAAATCTATTCCTAATAGACAAAATTTTTCCTTTCCCCATTGCAGGTTAAGCTCTGGTAAAAATTTATCCTGGCTGTGCTTTTTACTCCCAATCCAAATAATTTCAGTTTTTTCAATATTGACCTTTAAACACGAAATATTAGGGGTAACTTGCTTTTCCTGATTTTCTAGTTATTTGTCTAATCACCATCAATCTTTTTTTTATGGACATAGCTTATCATCTCTTAAAAAAATAACTGCATGTGTGCCGCAGGGATCTGTTTTGGCCCTTTACTATTTCTATTCTATATTAATGATATTGTCGATCCTATGAAAACTTTCATTTGGCTCTTTGCTGATTATTCCTCGCTTCAAGATTCTCTAGCCGACTTAAATATAGAACAGAATCTTAATCATGAAAGTCAAGGAGACGGGATTGGTCTGATCAACGGCTGATGCTGATTAATCCAGCAAATACAAAAGTAGTTATCTTCTCTACTAAACAACTAAATATTAATCCCAACCTAACTTGTGACAATAAACCTCTGGCTTTCACTGGTTCCCGCTGTTACAACTAGAAGCTGCCCGAGTTGGGTCTGGTCTTTCCTCTGAGACCTTTTTCATTTTTTTACTATCTCTTTTAATAAATAAACCAAATAGCAGCATAAAAAAGTAATTTCCATAATGGAATGAAATTATTTACCCTGAACAGTATTGATATCACTACCATTAATGAAGAATTTGTTATTTCCTCAAAATGAAGATTACAATATATTTCATATTGATAAAGACACCGACTACCCCGTAGGCATCGGGTCGCTTACTTGTCAGCCTCTGCGATATATTGTTCGTGGATCTAGGCGAAGACTGTAATCACTTCTAGCTATCCGCAACAATTACCTAGTTTCAGCTCAGAATTAGGAGTGAAGTCTGCAATTGATTTTGATTTTCCTCTTCTACCTAACCTAGTTAGTAATCCGGGACAGTGTTGCATTTGAATTACATACGTATAACAAAACCAAGGCTACGAATGAAAACTATTTACCGTAAAGTGTCAATAATGTTCATTCAATTTAACGATTTCAGTTATGATAGATATGAATAGCCTTTAGATCACATAAACATTCCTTTTATGAAATTCGACCACAACCATCTCTACGTTAGTTTTACGGTAGTTTTCAATATATGCAATTATTTTAAACGCATCAACCGTACGGTCAAAAATACTAAATAATGCAAGATAACTGTCACTATATCAATTCTATATTTAGGTCACAATGAACTTGAAATTTCAATAAAATTAAATGCTTTAACGAAAACAATGAAAAATATTGCATTATTGAAGTTCTAAGTATTTACTGAATTATGTCCTCGAGAATTTTTTTTCTCTCATTTTCGTGTGTGTAAGATTATAAGACTTTTTCATGCCCAGTGTCGGCAGTTATGGGGTATGCCTAATCTGGCTGACATTTTCATTTTCGTCTAATAAACTAAAAAGAAAAATTGAAAATGGTAACTAGTCCAAATGCATTTCCATGGTTTCTGAGCTTTTTCCGGTAGCGCGTCTGAGAGAAAAGATAATGTTGCATGCCAAAGGGTGTAGGAAAGGGAAATTCCACACTTGACATTTTCAAAGGCAAAACCCTCGGCAAAATGTCCCTATCCTACTGTAAATCAGTGGACAAGCAAGATTCTTATTATCTTTATTACGGTCAAACTTGGGAACCGTGATACCTGGTTTGATGACAAATATAAGGTACTTTTGACAAAAAGCATACCATATTTGTCCTTTCTCTGTATCATAGTCCAACTGTATTAAATATCTCTAGACAAGTCAAAGTTTTGATTTGGACTGACTATCGATAAAATGAATACCAAAGTCACCGGGGCCTAATCAAATTTCTAAGAGTAAGTTAACGTCGCTGATAAATTGAAAACCTAACGGAGTTATGGTGTCCACCTTAATTAATGTTTGTTCCCCCGATAAATCTAGATATTTCCCAGGCGGAACCAATTATTCCTTTAGCACTTCCATGTATCATACATTTTACAAAGTAAATAAAACATTCTTGTATAAATGTAACTAGAACCACTTCGTAGTTGAAGCCTAAGTATTGAAAACCATGACTTATCCTTCTGAAACTGTAATACGTGTGTTGAGAGTTTTACGCATGGAGAGTTATTCTGAGGTACAAATAAAAAGAGAATTAATATTTGTACTCCTGTGGTTTTATAAATAAATACATATTATTTTGGATATATATATCTATATATAAAATAAATAATGTCGTTCGGGATTTCGTTTTACGCCCTATTATTATGCATTAAATATATCATAAACATGTACTAGGTAGCCAAACCTTCCATTTTGCAGATAGATATATATGAAATACATTATAAAACATCATAAAAAGTCATGTTTAATAGGAAGTCAAATAAGTCCTTTATTGACTATCGACATTGTTATGTCTTGTTATCAAACATTAAAATGCCAACAGTACTAACCCAAAATCAATAAAGCATTTTGTTAAGAAAACTGATTTTTTAACTGTTTTTCCCAAATTTAGGACTTTTGAAAACCCAGATTACCACATCAAGTTTTCACAAAATATGCAAAAATCATAAAACATGAAATGAACGACAGATACAGCGTTTATTGAAATAGTAACACTAGCAGACTATTGTAATTTAAAACTTTAAAAGGACAATGATATATTTCAGCATTAATTAGGACATTATAAATTAAAAACAATATTAAGTCGTTTGTGATTAATGTAAACATATCATGAACTCTACTTCATGCTTTGACAATTTTTTGGAAATTCGCAGTGCTTCATATGTAATCTGACATCTTTTTCGACACTGTTGTAAGGGAAAATGCATATAACTTATCCAACAGCCATGACACAAACCTATAAAATTGCTTATTGCAGTATTCTTCGAGAACAAACTGACACTTATCGAATAATACCTGGTTATTCGTTTCATGCAGTATATGTCAAATCTTCATTTGGACGAGAATTTAACCAGACCTATTATTGCTAGCTCTGGCTGTGACAGTATGAGTGGGACATGTACTATACCTGGATGTACAGAAGGTTGGAACGGAAACGCATGTAGTCAAAGTAATGATTGACGTGTTTATACATTCGAAGGGATACTTCTTAATTTAACTTCGGTGTAACTTATCAACATGTTATTCCAAGTTTTTCCCGTTGTTTTCATGTGGTTCTTTGATTTTTGTTGTCTCTTGGTATTCTTGGAATTTTAATTCACATATATTCATTAAAAAATTCTGAATTCATATCGAGCTATAGGTGTTTTTAAGGTTTCAAGGCAGATAATATAGACTCAATGCTACATGTTTATCTTTTGGCGTTTACAAATTCATATCTAAGTCTTCGGTGATAACTACATGTAACTTGTTAAAGAGTAGGACATTCTTTGTTTCTATCGATTCCACGCTTTCCGTTTCGAGCTTACACATTTCTTTTACGAATGAAATATTTCGGAAAGGTTTACAAGTTCTTTTTGCTGCATTTGCTCGATGGATAAATGTGATAGATGCTTGTTTCCGGGCCGGTTCGAAAAGCCTGTTTACACGAAGGCCACTGTAAATTGGTGTGATAACGTAGACGGGACGTGAGACGTCACAGTGTGTGGACGGGTGGAGCGGAAAGTTCTGCGATCATGGTATGTATCTTTAAATGCTACAATCATAAGATTATGATATACTGCTCGACTTACATGGTGGCTGGGGGTTTGTCAGTATTGAGGAAATCAACAGGAAAGAAGGTAAAAAACTATCTTTAACTAAATTACGTTGCAACTTGCAGGAGTTTTATATCGTTTTGACCTTTTGAAACCAGCATATTATCGGTAGTGTATTGATTTGAAATGTTGTCAGGGGCAGAACAAGATTTTTTTATGGGGCTTCATCAAGCAGATTTGAAGTTTATTTTGCTGCGCATGTTTCCAAAGCATTTCATGTTGCGTGTATTAAGTTATATACCTTTCTTGGCATTGTACTTTTCTAGTCCTAGATTCTCTTTTGCCGGATTTTTTAAAAGTAAAAATGCCTGAGTAAAATTAAACAACAATATAATATCATCAATTGTTTATTCATTTAAATTTTCTGAATAAAATAAGTTTTAATTTGGTTGCTTGTAAATAAATATACTGTTTGAATACCTGCTAGTCTATAATGCAAGAAAAGAATAGAGTACATTGTAATATAATGATAAATGCCCAAAATAATTGGATCAAATGTTTATTTAAAGAGCTAATATATATTTATTAATATAAATTTTAATGAGCTAATATTTATTTATTGATATAACTTTCTCACAAAGCTTCCGGATTTTAAATCATAGAAATGTGATATCCATTGTCATCCTAAACGCATTTAATGAAACTTTCTTAAACTGCAACACCTTTGTCTTCTACGATCCTTGATCAGCTTCTTGTGATAAAAAAACCCTAAAGAATGAAATATTGATGTTAAGATAACGTTACCGTTTTCATACTAAGCAGAGATTAGGGTGTCACAGGATAGTTACAGTGTTTATATGCTATTAATTTTTTTCAAGTAAAGGAAACCCTTTCGGATCCGCTCCTAGTTGCATTAATATTTGAAATTTCATACACTGTGTAATCGACGCATGATTCACATATATTGAGTTTTATTTTATATTTTCATGTTATAGTATTCACTATTTTTTTCAAAACACCATTTCATTCTAGGATAGGAAATACATGCGATCTTTTCAGCCTGTGACTTTACTCACTACGCCCAAACTGTCTCCATCAATGTCACTGTAACATAAGCGGATGCTCCAATACTAACGGGATATGTCAAGTACCAGGATGTGAGGATGGATGGACAGGGCCGTCGTGCAGTGCCGGTACGATTATTGTTTTTACATTTATCCCGGTGAAATATTGAAAATTATTCATTTGATGATAGAAATATTTTTCAATTATTACAATTAGATAAGACGGAACGTTTTTTCAAATGAATAGATGTTGATAGTCACTTACCATAAAAATTATTAACAAAAGTACCTACTATATCTAAAGAAGTAGTGAAAAGAATTTAGAAACGTTGTCCGTAAAAGGTCATCCTTTTTTACTCAAACAAATACTACACTAATTGATTTACAATTATTATTGCTTTTTACGGTATAAATTATATGCTTTAAGTCTGAGTCGAAATCCTTAAATAACGATGCTACAAATATTTTACCTGTATTGCATTTTAAAGCCGTGATGGTGCCTTTATCACTCAAAATAGATGGTCAAACAGACTTTATAGCTTGTATTTGACAGTGTATGATTTAATTTTGTTAAAGTAAATTTCTTTCTGTCATCTTTTTCCGTGTATTTTCAAAAATAAGAATTAAAGGTATTAAAAATACAAAGAGATTAAGTGTGGCTATAAATGGACTAACATTTCTGGCGGCCTCCACAATCTAATACGGGAAGTAAATGGTATTTACAAAGGAAAATGGACAGTTTACTTTTTATATTGTTAATTTATTTTTTACCGATAATTAACTCATTTTTACACCACAAGAACATATATCAAGTAAACCAGATAGTCCACACATTGCTGAGGTGAGGTCATGTAAAAACTTGTATCAGAGACATTTAAAATGTTGTGTTTGGTTTTTCTAAAACTCTTGAAATTTTTACAAAAAAAAGGAAACTTCTTTTTAAAGTTGGCTTTGTTTTTTGTAGGTTTCGACATAGGCAGAAGCAACATGCACTTCATGTTATGTTCTGTTTGATACTTTATTTGCTATGTCCGTTAGCTTTAACATCGAGCTCACCATCCATTGAATGAGGTGAGGTGTAAGTAAACCAAGATCGTTTATAAAGTGAGGTGTATGTAAACCAAGATCGTTTATAAAGTGACATCTATGGATACCAAATATCACACATACAAATTCCACACCACATACTTTGTTGGCCTCACATTAAAACATTCGAGAAATTTATATTTTGTAGTTATGAAACAAAATTCAACGAAAGTACTTGATCATTTAATTGTTCTTCAGTTCTAAAGGGTTTGTGTCTACTAGGCCCTTTTTTGGCCCCGGTATATTCGGTTTTTCACCCCCTTTTTTTGTTCAAAGATGTTCTATTGTATGACATGCGGAAAAACTAAGGTAAAACCTTGACCGAAAGTGGGTTTCGGGGGTTCCAAAAGGGGTAGGGTAAATCTCAATTACAGTTTGCTGTTTTCAAAATGAGATTAAAAACCAAAATAATACCATTTCTGTTTTTGAAAACATGAATAAATTAGACAAGCATATGTGACAGAATGAAAAATGACAGAAATTTAATCGTCACTTAAAGATTGTTTATATAAAACGAGGATTAAGTCAGGGGGGTCTTTCCGGTCATTTTGACTTGAAAAGTAATTTGTTTTCTCAATAATTTCCTTTCAAACTAATGTTTTGTCTTGAAATAAACAAATTCACTCATTTAAGTAGAGATACATAAATTGCATATTGACTGCATACTTTCTTTTTTTATACTGCGTTATGGCTTCTGGACACATCTTAAACTTAGCTATTTCACATATCTCTCAATTTTAAGTGAATTAAAAGGTGCATCACACCATTTATATACTATAGGTATAAGATTTCAATTGTTAGTATTATATAGTATATATATCGTATAATATTTGCTCAACACCTGTGGCTGAAGTGAGTTCCAGGCCCTGATTTGTTTTTTTACTGATCAAAGTTAACTTACAAATCAAAAATGGCGTTTGCCACCACAACTACTGTAAAATGATTGATTTAATATATGAAGTTTGATTTGCTGTAAGTTTTAAGTCTCCTAGCCTCAAGAAAAATACCTGCTTTAATCGTTAAAGTTAACAGATTTCATTGTTTTATCAAATGTTCTGCCTATTTTCAATGTTTATCCGCTGATTGTACATAAAAGGCATTTGTAGGTAAGCATGTAATTTGATATGGATATTAGTTATATGATGATATTTTATTTGTGAAAGTTTCATACTTATCCCACAATGCCCTTTTTATTTAAAAACACATTTTCTTGTGATTTGGATTACAATAACCAAAGTGCACCTCCTTGCCTTACACCAAATATTTCCTGACAATACTAGTCTATATGTATGTATGTAGATTAAACAGGCTCAGTAGAGTGTTTATAGTAGTAAGAGGGGCGTTTGACTTGTTACATTGACTAAAGGTCCGATAGTTAATGTTTTGAAAACGCAAAGAGAGACTTAGTTGTTCGTTCAAGTTAATGTTTGCAATTAATAGTTAATCCTTTTGTTGATTTCATATGATTTATTTGTCACATTTAATGCTATTTGCTACTTGGAATTAGGAAGACTATGAAGGTTTGATTCATAAAAAATTCGACAAGACACGCAACATTTACGATACAATAATCCAATAGCGCGGGAACAAAACGGGATACATTGACACAATGTTAGTATTTCATGTAATACTTAAGTTCAATCTGTTGAAATTAAATCAACAACTGTTATATCAATCACTTTGTAAATGTCACGAATATAGTTAGCTGAACAATTGATACAAAACTTTAAATTTTCTTTTCTTTTACATTTTGTATAAAAAACGGTTCATCAATTGACCGTTATATCAATTCATGATATCGTTTTCGGATTATTAAAAAAATGACTGTGAATATTTTTGGTTAATGAATAAATTGATTAAATTTACCATCGAGTATTTTTCACTAAGTACCTTTTGTATTTCAAACCAACATTTCATGGTGTAAAAGTGTTGTTTTTTTGTTTAATAGTATACGTAAATGAAAATAAATGTGTTGGTTAATTACAGTATGTCAACAGATATCAATCAATATATGAAAATGTATATCATTTTGTATTGACCAATAGAAATGGTATTATTTTTGCACTGGAATTAAAGCCAACGATTTTTGTTCAGAAGCAAATGGGAAATGGAAGAATGTCTTTTTTAATATGTTGTTAGTACATTGAAGCATTATCATGTAACTAAATTATTCGCGTTGTGAGTTAATTTTGATAACTGGCAGCAATAAACGACAGAATTTCGTTGAAAAATCCACTCAAAGCAACTTGTGATACATCTTCATTGTATGTCGCCAAAATAGCACAACTATACCCACCATTGCCATAATACACTAGTATCTGAACCAAAGAAATGAAACAGGATTTCCCATCGGGAATTTTATATCTTTTCTCTTTTCATTGTGGAACATAGAATATACCTTATTTTGGTACTTAGTCATAACTGTTAAATATTTGGATGATGTGTAAAGGTTTCCCGATGAATACCACACACATTGTATGACAGAATACCGATATGGTTGATATATCGATATCTGCTGCCAAACGAGCAAATTATATTTTATTTTCAATAACAATAACAGTATTAGATCTATTTATTACATTTTCCAAGTGAAAAGATGACAATGTCACTGCAAATATTGACAGGGGTGTGTTGCGTAATCATTGGTGCAATATGTTAATGCCGTAACTTTTTTTCATTCTGACAAAAATGTTATGCGCCATTATGAATTGGCTATCCAATACAGTTCTACAATTATCTGATATTGCTTACTTCAAAACTCTTATCAACTATGTAGATATGTCAATAAATTATTGTTTGTACCAAACAAATCAAAATTCTAATTCTACGTTAATGTTTAATCAATATTTGTCTTTATATATGCATGTAATAAACACTTTTTTCGATATCGATACGGCGTTGAAGAAAAGTTTACTTAAATAATTATTCCTGATGTTGATAGGAATGATAAGAGCTTTTAATTTTTGTTGTTTGTGTTAAAAACAAACTAAGCCTTTATATTAAAACAGATGTTATTACTGGTTAGCCGGTGAATACCCGCTGTACCGTGTTTTTATGCTCAAAGTCAACCACAATAACCCTTCTTATGACAGTTAAAACAGATAAGATCATTTCCTTATTGAATTTTGATAATGATTTTTTATTTATATGTGAATTTAAAGTTGTCGGTATAACGAATATGTGCGCAATGCGCAAATAATTTTCTTTTATTGTGATTTTCTGATGTAATACTCTTGTATCGGGCAGATTTCTGCTAGTCATATTGTGTCTAACATGAGTTAAATGGTTCATGTAAACCTGTTGATTACAGAACTAGCAACAATATAGACATTAGCTAGGTTATAAGTATATATATGAAACACCGAATTTCTGTCACACCAAAATATATCAAGTCTCAGAATACATAAGAAAGGAACCGATTAACTTGAAATGACCTAGCTAGGAAAGCTACGATCAATCATATAAGATTTATCAGAATCAAGATTTGCTTTAACAATCAAATGCTCTAATGTAGACATTATTCACTATAATTTTCGAAATAACCTGTCCGACTAGCCAAACTTTGAGATTACAGGAAGGAATCTATTGACAAAAACAATTATCGTTCTATTTCTCTGTCGTGTTATGTAAAAAGCAGTCAGGATCAGGATTCATAATAACGACCATTTTACAATTAATGGATACAACGAGTTCCCACATGACAATTTTACAGGAAAGTTAATTCTGAAATATCTTGATGTCCGTCTAACATGGTCAATCACGTTAAGCTATGTCACATGAAGGAACACATTCATTTCAAGCTGGTATCCGGGATTAGAGTTTGTATATAATACAAAGGGTAGATGTTACCATTTAGCGAATGGAAACATTGCTTCCTTAGCAGCCTAAGAACCAGAACAGCAGAAAATCAAACTTAATATTCCTGGATCGGCAATGTTTATAAACAGCGGTGTCACGTGACTATGATTAAATTATTTCTTTGTGATGTTATCTTATTGAAATATAAGAAAATTCAACAATATAAGAATGTAAGAATTCAACCAATTTGACCTAGATATTTTATAACAATAATATAATGCTATAGTTTTCATCTTTGGAATTTTTCAGGTATGGAACAAGAAATGATAATACACTTCATCTCTTTTACATTTGTTATTTAGTTTATTAGTTTGTTTTTATTTACTTCATTCTTATCTTGGTGTATACTGTGTATATAATGGACTCAGTTATCGACTAGTTTCAAGTTGTACAATAATGTTCATAACAATTACGACAACACCAGTATTAAACTTTGTAGATCGAATATAACGTAAGTGTAATGAGTATGAAAACAATTCTGCAATAATCTATAGACGAAAATTGTCGTTACAATGAAACAACAGCACATAAAACAGAAGAAGGGGAGATAAAGACAGATTTCTGTTTGTTAATTAAAATCAATAGCAAAATGAAAGCTGATCCAACAAAATATCCGAAAGCTAAAACTATTCATTTACATAAAAAGAAACACGTTTAATGACTCGGCTTTGCTAAACGAATCAAGGAGAAGGTTGGGGTGCTTAGTTGTAATACAAATCATACGATTAAATGTGAAAACAACACTTCGTTCATTACGGCACCCGCTTCTATATTTATATTGTAAAAGCATTTTATCGAAAAAGGATGAATTCAAAACAATTTGTACCATTTTTTCTGTGAATAAAACTTGAAGCTTACCGTTAAACATTGCCAATAAGTTTGTCATTCGATCAGATGCGTGTAAATATTCCACGAATGTCAACTTTTAATTAAGAGAGTAGAACTGATGAACCAATTTGTTTCTAAACATGTTAATTTTAAATCTAGATTGCTTATTTATGATGGTGATCGCGTCAACCCTTACAAGACATAACATCAACATTCAAAGAAGGAATAAATTATGTCATAAAAACGTATTTAAAGTTTACTTAACCTTAGTAGTCTTTTCTGTTTAACAAGATCTTTGGAAGACCGTTTTCTTCTTTTAAAAGCAAACTGAATATATATATTTCTTGTGCATCGATACACGGATAATACAAATTGAACTCGTCTCTATAGAAGAGAGGACATATACATTGTATATAAATATTGCAAATTAAAAGCCAAGTGATGGAATCCAAATCCGGACGCTTGTATTGCAAACCAGTAGCAAAACTACAGACAAGAGGAATAAACTTCACTGCATAAAGCAACCAATTTTTGGAGACCATTTTGAGTACTTTCTTATATAATTAAATAATCCAACTAATTTAACTTAAGATTACTAACCATATACCAGAAAGATGATTACATATATCACATAAAACGTGTACCTGTCAATAAAGGAGTATACAATGTGCAATGTGTTAATTAGAACACCCCAAGTGGCACACACAGAAAACTACAAATCGCTTACATGTAGAATCTTAAACCAGATATACGGCAAACTTTACTTATTACTTATCCGGTAGGGTGGTGATACTTCCGGTTTTATTGTAACGGTCTCCGCCCCTGGCTCAACCTTTTACATAGAGAGCACGACTATCTTAACTGTCACTAATTGCTTATGACAAGCCCCCAAGAATGTATATGGTGTTTCCAAACCAAGTACCTATTGACTCCCTAGATCTTAGTAACTAAAGAAGAACTAGAAAGAATAGGGTAAGTTTACGCACACCTTTACGGTTACCGTTCATTAAGGAACCCAATATTAAATTACACAGAGACAGAAACAACAATTCCACAGACTCTCTCCAAATTCTGTCATAAATAATTATATGATGTAAAAAATAAAAGGTAGACCTATGTCTGAACCCTGGCTACCAGAACTATCTGTTATATGTAAGAGACAAAACAAGTCTTTTTACCCCAACTGCAGTTATGATAATATCAGAAATGGACCAGTGCCAATGAATATCAATTGAAATTGCAATAAGCAAAGAATACTATTAAATATCGACTCTTTATGAAATATAGAAGGAATAGCAAATGGGTAAAATATAGATCTAGAAACATTCTGATCACTAAGTTCTATTAATGATTAAAATCAACCTAAACTGACTGAAACACCAAAGCTACCACTGAAAGTACGCTGAGATAGACAATGATTCACTAAATGTAAATGCTATTAAAATCTCAGGTCCATTCCCATATCCTAATTCCAATTCTATAAACCTAAGCATACTGTCAGCTACACGGCTTTGGAACGATCCAAAAGTGTAGTAGCCGCCAGCAGCTCAAAACCAACCTTCCCATATGAAAGTACGACGGTAACTGATTTCCCAACGCCCCAAGAAATCCTTACGCCTCTAGAAGTAATGCAAACATCAACGGAGCAACGCATGAGCTCAACGGGGCAACACCCGTTACCCATCGGACTCCGATGAGGTAACAGTGCCCTACCCGTCGCTCGCAGCGTAGTACCCATTGAACCAAAGTAAACACGACGATCTACATTGGCACTTGTATGAAAAAATATAACTCAAATCAACATTTATATATACATATTTCATATTATTTACATTTACAACTCTTTTGTACCGTTATTCTTTCTCAGACTAGCAATCCAATACTTCCCATAAGTATCCCATATTTCCAACGGATACCATATTTCCGTTACTTCCAATACACAACGGAATAAACACTCAAGTGACCCCGACCGACACAGTTCAAGAGGTCAGGAGAGTTCACAAACGTCCATACACACTCGTAGCATCCACGCTCTCTGCAAAAACATTACCTTTCTCGCCGTTTGATGGTGTGATAATGCGCCGTCATTATTTTTCTGTCGACATTATTCTAGTATCAAGTATATTACTTGCCAAGCTCTTAACATGTGCACGCGGCTGGTTAGATAAACGAAAAGGTAAAATATTTAGCTGTGTGTGTGAACGTCCAGGTAAGTAAAAAAACTCACAATACTTGACTTGAAAGAGAACCAATCTTTTACCACAAAATATTGAAACCAGATTCCATGTATACTATATTATTTTATAGCCTATCTGTACGGACTTGTATAGAAGTGGTTCACAGTGCACGGGTCATGCTTCCTTATATCGTATCTTTTGAATGATATACATCCTGTCCAATGAATTACAACAGGGAAATACACATCAATAATGCTTACCAATAGTTAAAAGATGAAATAGCTATATCTTTACAAAATAGTGAAAACTGATTTTAAGGCAAATCAATGCTTTTTGAACGGGAGCTGAATATTTTACATGAGGGTCATGTGAATTCTGTACTTTTCAGCTATTGATTTGTTTTGCATATCCGAATTGTATATATTGTTGAAGTATAGTAGGACTATTACAAGCAGCATGCAGTTGACAAATTGAGGTGATAACGATTTATTCAGTTTGAGATTTTTTTTATTTTTTCAAAGTTCTTTTAACGGATAAGGTTATTTATTGACGACGTTTTATTAAAGATACACAGCAAAAGTCATACTAACAATGTGTCGGTGTGTAACTTACATGTATGTCTCCATACCATAGCAAATCATCCGCAATTCAAGCTCGTAACATCAATAGGATACATGTATATAAAACTACGATATGAACCTTCAAAAATCGATAAACGCGTGATACAATACCTTTTGACCTTCAGCAAAAAATATAAAACAAGCCTACACGTACATGTAGCACTGCAGACGATCAATACAGGGTAAACAACTGATAACAGTTACACGTTGATATATGACACGGACTGGGCGACACAAAACTGCCGTGTGCTAGGGAATGGTAGACTAAACATACAATGACAACATTAACAGTTACGTCATAGATGAAGATGGATTCAACTGAGCTCGTGGCATTTGGACGCTTCATATCTGTTTTAATTTTAAGTTTTGGATTAGAATGTGTTACTTCGTCAAGTGAGTATACCATGATATTTACACTTTAAAGCAGTAACATTAACACAGACAGACACAACACCTGTTACTTTATCTGTTTTATCTGTTTTACAATAAAACCTTTAAGGGTATACGTGACATTTATAAGGTATAAGTCATAAGGTATTATCTTAATGGAACTCGTTCAGACCAGGAAAACATTCCGATTTATCTGGGGGATTGGTCAATATCGACAAGTTCTATAGATACAGAACCAATAACCTAAACAGTAAATACTTCTGCCCATTCAATAGATACATGTAATATAATCATTACTCAACAAGATGTTAAAGATGAACTGCTCCTATTAGATATTCCAGCTGAACCTGATGGTATATTACCAAAATAATTAAACGACTCTAACCATCTACCACTCTTCCTTTAACTTTGCTTATGATAATACCCTTGAAACAGGTACTGTTCCTCTTAACTTGCAGATGGGTAAAGTTAATAATGTTTATAATTGTATAGGTTGAGCTAATGATGTAGGCAATTATAGGCCTATCTCTGTTATATTATGTTTAAGCAAAATGTTAGGAAAATCATTTTAAGTTTCGTTATAAGTATTTTACTATATATCATATGATTGCTTAGCATATCAATCTGGTTTAACTCTAAGTACGACACCTTTGTTAATTGCCTTGATCAAAATCAGGAAATTAGATAGAACATCTGTGATATTATTAAGGCTTTTGATAGGGTCTGAATAATGGACTTATATATATATAAGAAACTTACGGCATCACCGGTATCTTCTTTACTGGTTAAAAAACTTTAAAACAGCAAGGAACAGAGAGTGTTTATATAAGGGTCTGCATCAACATTTTGCCCTGTACAAGCAGGCGTGCGTCAAGGCTCGGTCCTGGGACCAAGTTTAAATTTAATGTTTTAATGAAATGTTTTGAATTTATATCTTAATAAGACTGTTTATTTTGTTTGCAGTAAAATATAGTTATTTGCAGATGAAATAATCCTATCGATATAGCCCAGAATCATTTAAATGATATTACCAAATATTAAGATATGGGATTAGAAGTTTAATACGAAATGTATTCCTTATAAAACTTTGTCGTTTTTTTAAGGAAATGCAATCAATATCATCCAGCTATTACTTTTTATAATGAACCAATTAAAGGCAATACAAATTCATAAATATCTGGGTATAACTTTGAGTGTATGTGCAAAAGAAATCATTTTCTTAAATTTATGAACAAGTTTTTAGAATAAAAATTTTAAGGCTTAACCCCAAAAGAATATAGAAAAACCTCTCACATCCTTTTATACATATTACATAAGATCTATAATGGAACACGCTGATTAAGTGTGGGACAAATGCACTGTCTTACATGGTATATAATCTATTAAGTTCAAGGCAGCAAGATTAAATACAGAGCTTATACTAATACACTGATATAGATATATATCCGTGGAGAACATGTAAAATGTTTGATCCACTTTAATGTCGTAAATTATTATTAAATTTTATCCTTCCATTTTTGACGAGTTAAATAGAATTGCTCCTGATATACATAGTATAAAATCTACCAAGCAGTTCACAAGCTTGTTAGGTCAAAATCAGTATATACAATCGGAAATAATTGATGTTTTCAATTAATTCTGAAATGGCAACAAACACATAATTCGTTGTCAGTTAAGAAATGCAAGTGACTTAAATTATGACCTTACAAAGACCATTTAACTCATGCCTTTGAAATTGTACAGACTGTCATTCTTTGTCACAAAGTTTGTGTGACCCTATCAGTAAACTAAATATCTATTTGCTGGAACTTGCTTCTGAACGTCATTAATGGCTGGCCATTATGTTACATATGAACTTTTTATGATTGCATCTGTTTGGGAAATAAAGCCAAATCTACCAAATATACATATTTTAAATATTCCACAACATATAAAAAGTACCTTCACCCAAATTAGATAAAATCGGTTTTTTTTGCAAACTTACTGTCCTTAGATAAAAAGGACACTATCTTCACACATCACTTTTACACAATATACTTTGAAGGAGTTACTTCCCCTTTATGCATTAACAATATTAATGCATTAAATATGTTAACAATATGTTCACCACTGGGTTTAACTGTAAGGAAATACTTATATAGGAAATGTCTGATTTTCTATACTGTAAACGTTTCTTGTCAGTAAAGATTTTCAAATAGAAAATTTTGTTGATAGGATGCCCCGTAAATCACTTTGGACCTGACTGTTACAGTGAGTGTCACTGCAGGATGGGTGGTTGTAACCCAGATACTGGACATTGTGACGTTATTGGATGTCAGAGTGGATGGATTGGGACAAGTTGCTCGGGTAATGTCCTTGATTCATTAATTCTGTTGGAAAATGTGTATTGTTTCAAAGCTAAAACAGACATATTATTTCTTTGTTACGTGAAGCGGATAACGAATTTATAGAAAATGCTTGTATGTAAACCATATATCAAGTTGAATACCAAATCAATCTAGTTTTTATTAGTTGTTAGTACATATTTTATTTTGAAAATTGGTTTCGAAAATTTGTATGCACAAAAAACTAATATGATTGATAGAAATACCACCATGTGAAACTGGCCGTTTCGGAGCACATTGCAATTTCACTTGTCACTGTCAAGTTGGTGGTTGTGACTCTCGTACGGGAATTTGTGATAAAGAGGGATGCGATGCAGGCTGGAAAGGCCCTAGCTGTTATACAACCACAAGTAAGTATTGCCAATATGCAATTTAAATTCATGATTTCCTTTTCTATCCAAATATTTATTCAATGGATTGTATATGTGTCTTTCCAAGCAGAGAAATTTGTTTCAGAAAATTGATTGGTTGATCTTTATTTTTCAAATTTTATAGAACTTATTTATGAGATATTATAATAAAGCAAAGTTTGCAACTTCGACTATCAGTTTTGGTGAATTTGTAAAACGGGGTCACGTGATACAATTGTACTATGTATGTCTTAAACTGCATTCAGTAAAAAAGAAGACCTAAACGTTAAAAAGACCTATATTAACAGTCAAGAGACACGTTGTGAGTCGCAGCTTTGAGACAGTTTTTGTGAATCATTGAAAAATGCCTGGTTTGAGATCGTTAGAAAAACACCGCCAATGTACAGATAGGCTATGACCATATCAGTGTTCTCTTCAGCACCAAATATAAAAAAAAATCGTATGGTAATAGACTATATACTACACACTCCAATGCTCATGTTCATACTTATTATACATGTACAATTGTAGATCTATGCCAACAACAAGATTTGTGTAAATATAGGCCATTTAGGAATTTTAACGACAAATCTGCAACTCTCAAGAAAATTCTGTACGGAAGTGAATTGATGTTTTTCTTTCGGACGATTTTGGATTCTGTTTGCATAATTGTGATAGGAGGAAGTAAGAACACCTTTATAGCGTTCTTGAAAGGAACTCAGATTAAACCTTTCAACAAGCAGGAGCTAGCAAAAATGATACTGGTTCAGGAACGAAACAACAACTCTGCTAATACTTTCCACTAGATTAACGCGATGGCGTTGCACTGCAGTGATCCTAGATTAAAGTAGTTATACTTGTCATTTATCACAAAAAAGTCTTAGAAATGTTAAACAAATAGTGATTAATCATTCCAATAGATTATTTGATATCCTATTTAATATTGTGTTTACAAAGTAAATAGACTGCGACCGTAACTTTTATCGGTTTGCTAAATATATACAAATCAAAACAAAAGGAAATTTTTAAACACCGTTTATGACAAGTGGTAATATAAGTACACTTTAGAGAGATTCAGAAATGAAACTTTTTTTTTGAAATACTTCATCTATTACAGGTAGAACTTGTATAGACAACGACTGTTATTATCTTTTATTTTTTTGAAATAGCAAACTGTTTTACAAATACCAATGGATTGTGCACAGATGTATATAATTGTTAAAAAGATATAAATACATTGAATGTATCATTGAAAAGCAGATACTTGTAAAAAAATGCGTACTCTTTTACATTTGCATGCAATTTACAGGAATGATACTATCTATCAGAACTTAAATCGCTTGTATAATTTCATTATTGAAATGGTATGAAATATAATACATAATTCTGTCTGGGAGAAACCATCTAGAATTTTCTTCAAAAAGAATCGATGTACATCCTATTGAAGACGATGTCATCAAAAAGTTTTGCTAAGACGTTTTTTATACAAAAAAAACTTAGGTATTATCCAGGCAACTGAACAACACATGAACATTGATCACTGGATATTAGTGATGACCAATTGATGAAGTCTAAAAATATATAAATTATGTTTAAGGAAAACAATGCAAATGTACATATTGCATTTTTCACTCAAGTGAAAAGCAACATTGTGCAATTGAAACAAAATGTTGCTGTTAAAATTCACTATGAAGTATTGTGTGTAACTGATCAAGTTAGAATGTATGTGAAAGTAAATACCTTCTAAAAAAATTAATATTCATATTAACTGCATCAATTTATTATAATGACAGACATGCTAATGTTCAATTAATGCCTAGAGGTAAATCCTATAGAGACACATTTCTCTTGAATACTTATTAATTTACACGCAGATGACTTAGCATATTTGAAACCAACCAGCCAGAGTTCTGTAAATAATGCATCGATAAATGACAGCAATATGGCAACAGACGGGCGTCCCGGAGAGGGAAGCTGTTCCCACACGTATCCAAGGGCATATACCAAAGCATGGTGGAAGGTTGATCTAGGAAAAACCTACAGGATAAATACCATCAAACTAGTTTTTACACAATGTCGTAAGTAACTAACTGTCGGTTTCAATTAATTTAATTGTTACTTTATACTTTTGTTTTTATTCGGTTATATTTGTCTCCCTATGGCGGTACATTATGTATATGTAATTTAAGAGGATATTATAGATATGTCCACGCGTCACTTTGGCCAGGGGCCTTGTAACTTGTAATTTGCCAAATTCTGATTTGCTTGCAAGTAACACTTAGGATACATACTGTAAAAGACGTGTCTAAATAAATGATCAAAACCACAGTTGTTCTGCAGTATGATTTCCGACGTAAACACGGCACATTCGTTCAGGACTATTTCTACATGTTATGCATGCTCATGTAACTTGGGATGGGGGATGTCCTTGATTGCGAAGCCGAAATAAAGTTGAATGATGGCTCTTGTTCTTCGATTAGTCAATGACGTTGGATAATTCCTAATATTTTGCTTTGTCAGATTTAAAAGTCAGTAAGTTCATAATTTTGTATATTGATTGAATGTTTGCTTTATTTCAGACAAGAGTATAATACGTGGTTACTATCTCTATGTGTCCAATGTGTCTAATACTGACTCATTTTCACAAGCACATATGTGTTTCCACGACGAAACAACTTCCACGGATAATCTACC
>JAULCA010002243.1:0-13873 GCA_032360845.1 Crassadoma gigantea
AAACAAGAGACATTTACCCTAAAACCAGGGCAATAATGCTTAATCAAGGGGCAGTAATGCTTAATACAAGGGGCAGTTATGCTTAACACAAAGGGCAGTAATGCTTAAAAAAGGGCAGTAATGCTTAAAACACAAGCTATTACCCCTGAAACAAGGGGCAATATTTCTTGATACAAGGGGCAGTAATGCTTAAAACAAGGGGCAGTAGTACCTAAAAGAAAGGGCTATTACCCCTAAAACAAGGGGCAATATTTCTTAAAAAAAGGAGCAATTATGCCTAAAACAAGGGGCAATAATGCTTAAACAAAGGAAGATAATGTTTAAACATGGGACAATAATGCATAAAAAGGCAATAATACTTAAAACAATGGGCAATAATGTTTAAAATACAATTAATGTTATCCACTAAAAACAGCAATAACTTGTAAACCAAGACAATAAATATTCCTTTTAAAACAGAGAGCAGTAAAATTACCTACTACAACTGGATGTTTAAAGTCACCTAATAAAGTATTAAAATCCTGTCAAACCTCAACAAAACACCAAACACCTAATAAAGTATTAAAATCCCGTCAAACCTCAACAAAACACCAAACACCTAATAAAGTATTAAAATCCCGTCAAACCTCAACAAAACACCAAAGACCTAGTACAGTATTAAAGTCTGTCCTTAATTCAAATAACGCCTGTTTCCATCTTGGAGAATAATCTTCAACTCGGTAACTAAGGGTTTTAGTTTGGTACCTTGGCTATGATGCCACCAGCCATGTTAGAAAGACTAGCATCAGTGTCGCCACCACCTCCTCCTGAGCCACGACCCTTAGTGAGAAGGACTGAGTCAAACAAGAGGGTCGTGTCCTGAAGTTCTTTGGAGATGTCCACATTTTCGTGCATGCCAAATACCTCGGGTGTCTGTTGCTGTGGTAAATTCTAGTAAAAGGAGAAAAAGTCTTGTACAAGTGTTTAACATATAAGTCCACATATAAACATTTATAATAGATTTGTTCAAGATGATGTTTACAATAATTTGAACTAAACGGTATATCTTAACCCTTTCACCACCATAGACCATAATGGAGTCATCCCCATAAATGCATGGTAAAGACTAATAAAGTTATCTAGGTGGTGAAAGGGTACTAGATGAAGTAACTTGACTTTAATCTTTAAAGTTCAAACAAAACACTTAAATAAACTTGTATCTCTGCGTGTGATTTTTTTCCACAACAGAATTGTCTTTAAGATATCAATATTTATGAAATCTAGAGAAAGATGTTATAGTTATTGTAAAATCATTTTTTATTCCCAATATTACAATTTTTTCTGTCATGGTAGAAAATTTCAATAAGCTAGAACTCAATTTATCTGTGTGTGTTACCTTGATAAACTGTACGTAGTCGTTGTACGAGCCCTTGGGTGGGGAAAAGTAGGTTCCGCTGACGGAGAACTTGTAGCGCTGTTCATTGATGATGTTAGCATTGTAAAAGTCTGCCATTGTGGTGAGGAGACAGCGTCTGTCCCAGTCGTCCGTGACACGCCCACCGTAGTTACATTCACCCGTCATATACTTCAGTGCATCGTACGGAATATCATCATACTCATTGATAAACATCTGTGGAAGAAATACACACAGTGAATCTTGTCTATTTTATTTAAAAGTAACTCTTACCTCATTCAACCCTTAAGACGCATTTCAACTCTTCCAATTCAAATGTTGGAATAGTTTATTATGCAATTTCAAGGGTGAGTGAGTTAATATACTGTTATTTAGCATACTGAAAAAGATATTAAGAACTCCCTTCCCTGTGGTTTAGCATGCTGGACAAGTCTAAGGTACTTCTTCCTCGTTGTTTAGCAATGAATAAGATATCAGGTACTCATTTCCCTGTCATTTAGCATACTGTACAAGATATAAGATACTCCCTTCCCTGTCATTTAGCATACTGTACAAGATATAAGATACTCCCTTCCCTGTTGTTTAGCACACTGTACAAGATATAAGATACTCCCTTCCCTGTCGTTTAGCATACTGTACAAGATATAAGATACTCCCTTCCCTGTCGTTTAGCATACTGGATAAGATATAAGGTACCCTTTCCCCGTTGTTTACTATACCAGAGCACATTTATGATTTCTAGTACACCTGTACACAAGCTACAGAATTTAGAGCAAAGTTTGCTTATACATATAATACATTTGCTTCCAAATCTATTCAAGTAGCTAGACATTGCCATTTATTTGAATATAATATAATTTGGTACAATTGCCAGACAATAATATTTTGTTTTTTTGGGAGGTTTCACCTTGATAACTCCTGTTAGATAGACAGGATATACCCTTACCTGTAGCTGTCGGACAGATATCCTCATGTCCGACTCGTTGAAGCCGTATGGAATGTTCCAGCCAAGGGGTCCAAATTTACGTCTCTCCTGTACTAGGGCATGGAAGAAGCACAACCCGAAAAGAAGCTTCTCGAATTGCTGCAAGCAGAGACAATGCATTTTTTACAGTGTTCTATTCAAAGTTTTTCATGGAACACTAAACTAAGCAAAAAATTATGTCTGAGCTTGCCATCAAAAGCTCACGTTCAATTGTACATGTAGTATAGTTTATTGGAGTAAGTTATGGTATGGAATGTGACTACTGAGGATTACCAACATTCAGGTAAACTTTAAAAACCTGATTACCATAGAAATGATTTCTCATAAGTAGAATTCTTCTTGTCAGTAAAGGGAGATAAAAAAAATTATTTGACCTCAGGGCCACATTCGTTATCGGGATCGAAGGAGTTAAACCAATTGAACCAGAGTTTTTCATAAATAAAATAAGGTCAGACCCAGTAATCTGATGCTGCTTTCAGGCGAACCTTGTTATATCTAAAAATGCGAAACTGACCCAGGCACCAGAAAAGGGAGATAAATCAAACATAAATTGTAGTATCAATGCTGCATACCAGTTCCTTGCCAGGACAGCCGACGAAGAACTCAGCATCACTGATGGGATCATTAAGGTAAGACTGAAGTAGATTCTGACGAAGTCCAGTCGGCGGTTCATTGGTCATCTTCACACCGTTCTGTAGCACTGTGACTGGGAACTAAAACAAAACATACAGACATAAACTTTATCATTGTCATCAAAAGGTATATTTAACAACTTCATTTTTTTTAAACGATATTCTGAGAAAATCCAATAAACACAATTTCATTATCAATTTTATTAAAAATGTTTACAGAATCAAAACTTGTAGATTACTGGTCTACTTAGAATGCTAAAATTCCAAAATAAATAAATGCTTTGAGTTTATATATGATTTAGACTTAAAAACCCCAAAACAATCAATTTCTTTGTGAATTCATGAAACATAAATGTCTTTGATTTTGGTGGTTTCAGATTTAACTGAAATTCTGCTGAAGGTGATGTAACTGGCCCTTATAAATTCATGGAGCTGGGTCACCAGGCAAATGTCTCAGACTTTCTACCCCCGCAATGAAACCCAAAACTTGTTGTCAACATGTTGTCTTTAACAATATGACAAAGATGAGATAAATATTTATAATATTCACAAAAAGCTATGTTAATCTCTGACACGGAAGTCACGAATCAGGCCTTTTCAATTTAATATTCCATACAAATAAATACTAAGAAACATTCTGATGTAATGATTTTGTTGTTTACCTTATCTGAAGGGTAGCTGGTCAACCATAACCTAAAGTCAGGATTTATGTTCTCCGGGGTGAATTCCTCGCAGACTTTCTCTAGAGCAGACATCCAGGATACGGCTAAATGACAGTTCTGTAGCACGACCCAAGATCCATCCTTTTTGGCATTCTCAATCATCTTACTGGCAATGGGGCCCTGGATTTATTAATATTAAAATGTCTCATAGAAATTGTTTTCTATTATTACAACCAAGAAATGTGATTTATAATTAATTCAGAAGCTGGTCATATTCTCTTTTTTTTCTTTTTTATTATCAAAGTACTCCAGAATTTTATTTTTGAAAAACTAAATGTATTTTCTATGGATAAATTTTAATTCTTTCTGTGAGTTTTGTGACTTGCACAAAAAAATTCAATTACAAGATACAATTGTGATTATTTGAGTGAAACATACAGAAAATAAAATTCAGATTTACACTTTTTAGATTTTTAAGATTTCTAGATGAATTCTTTTGGAGAAAATATAAATAATCTCCCTTTAACTATAGATATTTTTGACATTTTTACATTGATCATGCATTCAAATTACAAAACTTTATATCCTGCTTCTATGTAAAAACAGAAATCTCAACAATGACCAGCTTTAAACTTACCTGTCCCTGCCCAAGAGATATTGAGTTGAATTTGTTTCCACCAAAGCCCTTGTCCTCGGCAAACTTGAGCAGTGCCATGATTGGATCAGCCCCAGGTGACAGGACGAAGATCAGCGGTGAACAGCAGTTGGAGTCAGCGTAACTCTTAGCTAGATCAAACGGAGGCGGTTCAACAAACTTCTTACCCAGCTTATCACGGACAAAGTTTGTAATAGCCGGATTTACCTGTAGAAAATTTATAAATATTTATATCAAAATTTATTCATTAGTATTTAAGGCTAATAAAGCTTTCTGTGTGAAAAGAAATAAAATGAAATAAGAAAAATTTATGTTTTAGACTAATTAGGTTTTCAGTCTGTGGGGTTTGCAATTTTGGGCCAAGTTGTTCAATGTTTCTCAAAAACATTTCAGGTGGAAAGTGGGACATAATTTCAATGGCATATACAGTTGTAAGATTAAAATTTCACTATACTGCCACAAAGGCAGAATGCTGAATGAGGAGGAGGA
The DNA here is from genome assembly GCA_032360845.1 of Crassadoma gigantea. NCBI lineage: Eukaryota > Metazoa > Mollusca > Bivalvia > Pectinida > Pectinidae > Crassadoma > Crassadoma gigantea. The sequence continues at coordinate 4,817 of JAULCA010002243.1, forward strand.
GACAAAAAATCGTTTTAAAAATGTCATTGAATAAAAGTAATGCTAAATTAGGGAGCCCACGATACTGTTGTTTAAGTTATACAATATACTCACAATACAAAAGATATTTTTAGACCAACTCAAATTCAGACTGGTATCACAGTGATTATTTCAGCATCATGTCTAATTTTATTCAAATTGTTTTATTACTTTAGGCCTTATGGCCCATAAGTTCACATACATAAAACAATTATTAACAATAACATGGCATATATATAGAAGGATGAGGTAGCTATACCTTTACATCATATATGAACAAATCATTTAATAGTGGAGATGTTACATTCCAGGCACTGCCTTATAAAATGAAGTATCTATTATAGGAAACAAGAGTACCGCGGGGCAGAACAATATACACCTGTCAAATTCCATATAGTGTCATGATTATTTAGCCCTGCACTAAGTTTCAAAGAATTTCCGGACAAAAAATCAGATACTGAAATGAACAAAGGGCAATAACTTTTGCAAAAAATGACGAATCAAAATTCTTTTAGGGGAGACACAACTTCATATAATGATTACAATGTATACCAAGTTTCAAAGAAATCGGTTAAAAATATAGGAGGAGATTGCAGGACAAACAAAAGTTTACGCCGGATGGACGGACGACCCAATACCATAATACTCCCGTCAAATTTGACGGGCGTACAAAAAGTGATTGGGCCAATCCTATGCATGATGTCACAATTGAAACAATTGAAAATTACAACCAATCACAGGACTGATAGTCCATATTACATGGATAAATACAATATTTATTAATTATACAGTATTGAAGTATTTGCAGTAATTATACAGAAATGACGAGAGTGGCTACCCACAGATTCCAAGTGGTTGGGCCAATCCCCCCCAACAAGGTTTCGATAGATATACCACTCAAATCAACGCTATCATAAAGGGAAATCACACCTTATCTGGTCGAATCACTCGGAGGATCATCATTTTCTGGAAATCGTTGGAGTCTTTGTCCCAGGGATCTGGTAACACTTCATTGTGGGGTTCCCGCGAGTTGTAATACTTCTTCCAAGCATCCACATTCTTGATAAAGTGAGGTCTGCATGGGAGATGAAAGTTTGATTAACAACTCAATTTCAGTCAATTTAAAGTTTTAAAATGAATCTTCCAAAAAATACAAGGTTGATGAAACTTTTCTATCTAGCATATGCAATTGTTCATGTCAGACAAAAAAACTTCTTAGTTTGAAATTTGGATAAGAAGGTAGGCAATTTTTTTTTGCAAAGTAATTTTACAAAGGTTTAAGAAAAAATCCATTTTAAACGGATATAAAATCTAGAGAAGGGAAGGACAACAGATTTTTTTGATTGGCCTCACTTAACATTATTCTACTATACAGATCATTTGATCTATACATACCTTAACTTTTTGAAATGTTTTAGATCTGACAGCCTACACAACTCATCCCAACTCTTGTCCAAGAGCCAAGTGGGGGCCGGATTGGCCAGAGTGTTGTCCAGGCCGACACCACCGGTCAAGAAGAACATGAGCTCTTCTGAGTCCATGTCATCCTTAGCTCTACCAAAGGAAAACTTACATGTCAGCATTTTGATAGATACATTGTACATTACATAAAGTATAATATGATAATAATTTTTCTTATTTTTTGGTTTATTTTTTGCAATGAAACTAGTTCTTTGAGACAATTTCAAATAACCTGATGTCTAATTATTTCAATTTTGATTAAATTAAACATCTTTTCAACTGAAATGTTTTCATCATTTATCTAATAAATTGTAGTCAATAAACACTTAAAAAATTACATACTTTACTGTATCAGTGAAGAAACTCTTGTTTTTTTTATATTTTTTTTTTATATTTTACCATCACAAGGACTTTGAATGTTTTTCTGATATGTATTACATATGTAAATATATATATAAACAAACAAATGATATATGTATCAGGTATTTTGTCATAAATTCCACTCAAAACATCAATGTCAAACTACAAAAGATATAAAACAAAATGTGACAGCTATTACCAATAGTAAAAAAATGTCTCCCCTTCATCAAGTCATAACTACTGCACACTCAAACAGAAATTCTATCTTTGTGATTTTGACCTTTGAACTTCTGACCTCCGAGAATTTTCATTAGTTCCTGAACAGGTTAGGACTGATTCAACACATTCCCCTGCTGACACATTTGAACTCTTCCAATTCAAATGTTGGAAGAGTTCATTAAAAAAATTCAGGGGTGATTGAGTTAAGGACATTATGGTTAGAATAGACACACTACAATTCAAATTATTTCAAGAGAATTTGATATTTGGCTACAGATCGAATGAAAAATAACAACAGTTGGAGTACAAAACCTGAAATTAAGTTCTGGTGACCTTGAACTTTGACTTATTGACCTCATCTCAATTTTCAAATATGGCAACCTTTGTTTGTAGGCTGAACACAGTAGGATCATCCAGATGCACTTAAGTTCTTTTTATGAGAATGGTGACCTTAACCTCAAATCTGAAATGCAATCCCAGCTATAATTATGCAAACAGGATATATAGTTAAAGCTCAAAACCCATAGGGCCAAGAAGATCAAAGTTATCAAGTGTGACTAAAAACTACATTACCCAGTAGAATCAGAAGGGGAGACAACTATTGTGAGACCAACAGGCCATAAAATGAAACAATTACAAAAATCAAATCAAACATAATGATGGAAGTAAAAATATATACTCAACACTTCAGATATAGGAACAAATTCTAAAAGCAACCTCTTCATTTTTTCAAAACAATAATATTTATATATAAATATATGTAATTAGAATATGTAAGTATTTTAATATAACCGAACAAAACTTCAAAAAGAACACAACAAAGTTATAATGATAATATAATAAATCCTTAAAGAATTCACATCAAACAAAATGTTGCCAAATAGTTTTTAAAACTGTTGAAATATGATCTAATATCATGTAAGATGGAACTTATGTAAAAATTAATTTCAAAAGGAGCTATAAATTTAATGAATTTTTCACATTTCAATCGACAGAATGAACTTTTAGCAACATTTATATAATGGCAAGTCAACACACAAAATCCAGAACAAAATGGTTAATGGGTTAATATTAAAATGTTAATAAAAAGCACAAAGTAATCAAACACGATTAAAAGAACCATGCAAAAACCATTCCAACGTTTCACTCCATTTCATACTTACAACAACATGTTTGAACAGAGAATGAAAGAAAAGAGCAGTTTGTCTTTTTCAAAGAGGGATCGACAAACATTACAGTAAAGACTGTAAGTGAAGTAGTCAGAGAGGTATCGTAAACGCCGCTCCAGAATCTTGGATTTGTTGCTGAAAAACATGCAGAATAAACAAACATATATAGCCATATTGTATACAAGCTTCTGCTGGTGGTGACAGACAAGAGTTGTTCTCCTTGTTTGAAGTCTCCGCAACCACACTGGTGGAAAGTCCCAGGACATGCCTCAACACATTGAGGTGTACAGGAAAAACTCAGGAAATATACCAGAGACAATTACAGTATACATGTCTCTGACTAATTACAGCATTTACAAACATCTTTTTCAGTTCCTCAGAAAACTTTTTGAAGATAGAATACCTTAAAATGAAAATTTGATTGTCTGCTATGTTTGTAAATACTGTAGTTGCACTAAATTTTGAACCCCAAACTGTACATCAATGTCCCTTAATGTCAACACAAAACAAAATTTAAGAAAAAAGAGCAAAAAGAAAAATGATAAACAGGGTATATAATTTTGAAAAAATGCTTTCTAGTTGAAGGAAGAGACATTTATTGTACTGCAGGGTTCAAAATTCTCCTACTAAAAGCAGTTAGTTTGGGAGTGTATACATGTACATGTTAGCGAGTATACATTCAGTTACATAAAGGTGAGTACAAAAGAAGGCGAGTATACATGGATAAAACAAGTATACAAGTGTATGATAGCGAGTTTGCAGGCCAAGAGTATATCATCCGACGAGTACACATGTGTATGATAGTGAATACACAAGTGTAGCGAGTACGCAGGAAGAGTGTTGAGCGAGCTCTGGGTTACGAGTACTGTACTTTAGGAGTCGCTAACGACTATACAAGACTAGACGACACTATAGCTATATACTCCACATTTTCTCGTGTGAATACTCACAACTGTAGATTTGCACAGAGTAGGAATGCAAACACGAGCTTGTGTATTGCAAATATTGAGCGTGTTACATTGTCGTATAACTGAAACTGGAAGTGATCCTTCAAATATCGTAGACGGCGTTCCAAGATCTTGGACTTATTACTGAAATAAGGCAAGTGTGATGACAAGTTCATAATTAGAAATACTTTTCCATGTAAAATTTGAGTTTGAAATTGAACGATATGGGATTTGTTTTTGTTCAAATTTATTTTTATTAAAATATGGTGGCATTTAACTTACTTGAATCTAAAAAAATCGGATGGCAGTTGTATTGACAACAGTTCTGATATTGTATCAATATGTATCGATACAGATAACGTTGCCTCTTTTATGATTGGCTGCTTCAACTAAGATTTCATTGGATGTAAATCACAACAAAAACGAACAAGATGTTAATTCAAGTGTGTTCAAAACACTTTTCATAACAGCACATTTAAGGCATCTGCAATTATTAAAAGAAATAGAACTTTCAAATTAAAATGTTTCGACACTTTTAGCATTAATTCTACTGTGACATGGTATTTAGAAAGGATGTAAGAAAAAAAAATAATGAAAAATAATGATGGGTAATAATTTCTGGTGATTAAATTAAAGCTGAAAATGTGTGTGCAATTGAAATACTCAACAAAATGATTATATATAGTGTAATCTATGGGTTTTCATAATACAATTTACAAAAATGATAGAAAAATGCAAATTATTATATATTTCCAAGCCGTGAGCCTGTGAGGTGGGTTTCTTTAATGAGGTAGGATGATCAGGATAAAAGAAACACTTCATAAATTTTACATGATATATATTCAATATTATTTACATGAATAGCAACTTTTTTGAAACATTTGAAAATCACAAATAAACGAAAATTTTAATATATTAATGTTTTAATAATAACACAAACAATTTGTATCTTTTTAATTCTTGAATAATACATATAGAAAATATTATATCAATTTATATTTTTTCGGAAATTTCTGATTTACTTGTTATATGAAACATCATTATTGGCATTTCAATTTTAAAACATTTCTTTTTTTTTATTCTTAATTTTGGATCCCTGTCCCACTCTAAAAAACTAAAGATGTCCACTTTAGTTTTTCATAACCTTAATTAAAATGCAGTTAAAGTTACAGTACAACAAGACCAAATTGCTCAGTTATTCAGAGTGAGAATAGAATGTTTCCAGGTCCAGGTTTCGATCTTGGCCTGTCCCCATTTTATTTTGACACCGCAAGAACACTATTAATAATTATGTATTAACTATTTCATCTTTGATATTATTTTTTATAATTATAACGTATGATTTCCTTATCAGAAATGATTTATCAAAGCTAGAGTCAGGTCGGAAAAGAAGTTTCTATTATAATGCATAGTAATAATTTTGACAGTGGTACCCGGATCCTTAAAATATTTTACACAGGATGTATCAAAATCTAACGGATAAACGAGACATTACCTGTCATGAATGGACGCCACGTAGAGGTTGACGAACCACGTAAGTGAATACTGGTACATAGGGTCAATGTTGGGCAGGTCAGCGATGGAGAAAAACAAGATGGAGGAGTGTTTGGCGATTGGTCGGTAACCCATACGAGACGTGTCAATTTTCTGCTCCGTCTCTTCAGCAATCTTAGGAAGGGTGAATAAGCATTATGTATTTCTAATGAGTTTTAACAAATCTGATAAAAATTTGATTGGTCAACATTAGACTTTTAGACTATAAGGCTACCATAAAGCTGCCCTTGTACAAACTCTACACAAAATCAATATCATAAAATGACCGTTCCTTTGAACGATCCATAGAAAAATTTCTTAACCTGTTGACCGGTCCATACTTTTAACCAACTCTGCAGGCGGTCAAGAACATTCGGCAATCACATTTAGCAGACATTTTATTGTGAGTATTTTATTGATATTGAATTCAACATTAACATCATTTACAATTACCAGGTAACTGTTGTTTTCACAAAAAATAAATCTCCTGAATATATAGACAGGAGTTAAAGACGTGTTCCTGAGAAGCTCACAGATAATTAGCTTTTAACTGTTTTAGATACCGTTGGAATGTTAACAGTGTGAATACCTTCTGTTTCTTGGAGATCTCATCAGAGAGAATCTTTGAGGAGTCGAGGACCTTAATGGCCGACTCATCCTCTAGGATGTTACCCTCTGACGCAGAGAGAGTGTGTAGGATCTTGTCCTCAATCTCCTTGAGGGCCTTCTTGTTGGCAGCACTCTGTACAATCAGAGCTTGTCTCTCCTCTTCCAGCTCTGGCCTGTAATACACAACAGCGCTCTGTACCATTAAACAGAAACTCTACACCAAGATAATTTTACAGTCAACCTATTGGCCTATGGCAAATCAAAATTTGCTCTATGTTATATAATATAAACTTTAATTATTTTACAACAATTATGAAACAAATTATTCAACTTATATTAATCACTCTTGTTGGGCTGGATGTTAGTGCGCAAGGGAGGAAACAGGAGTAGCCAGAAAAACCCAACTTGGTAGGGCAGGTGACCCCATACCTTTTCATGTCCGGTCGGGGGATCGAACCCTGACCACCTTGGTGAAAGGCAAATGCGCTATCCCTATGTTGATTTTGCCTGTCACATTAGATTGCTATGTTTATATAAACATGTTGTTTGCTAGTGTTTTGGCTCTTATGATAACCCCCCCCATTAAAAAAATCCTGGTGTACAGTGTGTAATATGAGTTGTTGAGAATTTCTTTAATGTTTTCTTTGGCAGTGAGGATAATGTTTACAACTGTTATGATATATCAAATATAGAGTCAAACATGTTCCAAGGACAATTATTATAACATGACTACATGTGTTGAAAGACAACTTTTAAAACTTTGACCAATGGGGTCAATGTTGAGACAGTACAGCTAACAAACATACCGTTCCTTGGCGACAACTATTCCCAGCAACTGATCCTCCAGACCCTCAGGAGTGATCATGAAGTTGAGGAGGGATACCTTGACGGCGACCTCGGGAAGGTAGTGAGGGTTCCTCAGTTTGGTGGTGATGTAAAACCGGAAGTCTTTGCTGTACTCAATCACATTCTCTCCCAGTCGAATCATCTCAACACCACCTACAACCGATAGGAAGATGTAGAACGGTATGATTGATCAGTTCCAGTTACAAACGTTTACATCATTATCAGAAAATATTATTGAGTACAATTGCATGGTACTGTGCATATTTCTGCAGATTTCTTGTATACCAAATCAATGCCAAAATATATGAACCCGAATAATTTGAATTACAAGATTTGAGTCCGAAAAAGTGCTTCAGTCTGTCTTTTCAATTTTAATTTCAATATTTCAATTTACTACACATTACAAAAACATTTATCAGAAGATGCCTGTACAAGAAATTGGTCAACGAGAAGCCCTATGGACAACATGAGAACATTTTTTTTTAGCAGCAATGCAACTACAAACATCCGTACTGATGATTGTTAGACAAGTCATAATGCTATATCTTTTTTCTTTGTGCTTATTTTGAGTGATAGATAAAAAAGTCAATGTAGTCAACCGTGAAAAAAAGTATATTATTTGCTCAATATTTCAATTAAGATTTTTTGGAAAAGTCCTGAATTTTTGATCTAGCAGGGTTGGCCTCTGACCTTGTTTGTATGTTTGTTTTAGCAGTAGAGGTTCCAGAGATGGATCCAGCTCTTCTGTGACATTTTCCAGCAGGAGAGGGTTTCCAAACTGGATACAGTTTTCCAGATTCCTCATGTAGTCCAAGTCTGTAAACTTGATCACTGCCAGTTTATGGTCCTTCTCCATGTTCTTTACCCATTTGTTAGCCTGACCCTGGGGGTCAATCATCAGAGGCCTGCAAGGGGAGACAAATCACATCAGCAAACTCTCCAAGGGAGACCACTCACTAGGTAATCTCAATATTTTGTTGACACAAGTTTTGACTTACATTTTATGATGCTGTATATCAATTCACAAAAGGAATAATATATAAATTTTTTGAAAAGACACTTAAATTTACATCTTCATGACAGGTAAGGTATATAATAGACCAATAAGTGCACGAGGATGGTGTTTGTTGCTCATTGAAAACAGAGCAACAAAAAATCCTGACAATGGATAGTAATGTACCATTTGAAGGTACCTGTTCTTTAATTCAGATAGAAATTATGTTTTTAAAATAATTGTTTTAAAATATCAATAAAATCACAAAACTGACTGGGTCAATCATTATTATACAATATGCAAAAAAAGAGTAATAAGAACATTTTTTAAAATCAACCGAATGCTCGTACCATCTTCTAGCATTTGCCACAATGACACCATTGTCAATGGAGAAACTGTCTCTAGGTAATCCTGCGATGTTCCAGGCCTGGATTTTGATTGGTTCCCCGAGGGTTTTGCTGAGTGAAAACTCCTGTGAGCATGGGATCGTTCGTTCCTGTGTTGGAAATGGAAACAACATTCATTTTATTTTCACAGTCAACTTTTAAGTACTATGACACATAATGATAAAAAGTTTAAAACATTATCAAAGTAAGCAACAACAGATGCTTTGGGGATTCAGTCATCACTGATCAGTTTGTCCCATTTACCCTTCGTATTGGTAACAAATTTGGTAGCAGAATAGAATTCTTTTTTTTTTTACAATTCAATTTTGACATTAAAATAGTAGTTTTAAAATCCTGTCCACTTCCACCAGGCTAATCAAGACATTAAAATCCTGTCCACTTCCACCAGGATAATCAAGACATTAAAATCCTGTCCACTTCCACCAGGCTAATCAAGACATCAAAAACCTGATTGTCCTACTTTCCTGCCAGTGTTTAAAATACAAAACAGCTTT
>JAULCA010002243.1:13973-25755 GCA_032360845.1 Crassadoma gigantea
TTCCACCAGGCTAATCAAGACATCAAAAACCTGATTGTCCTACTTTCCTGCCAGTGTTTAAAATACAAAACAGCTTTTTTCTTTACAATATTACACTGCCATCTGAAAATTCAGCCAATGGTGTTGAGGAGAAAGGTGTTGGATTATTTAAACTCCAAAATTTACACTACTAGCCCACATAATAGCAAAAAGTAAGAATGGCTGTCTTGATAAGATGACAAAAAAATATGTGCATAAACAAAACTTGACAAAATTTGTGATAAAATTTCCAAAGTAATAAATCGATCAATGTTTGCTTCACTTACAGTACATATCTTGACCCAGTCCATGGTACAACTATCTCGGAAGGCCAAGGTGAAAGGTCCAAGGTAGGCTATCACTCCGGCAGATATTAACACATCTCCTACTAAATTATCGTAAATGTTCTGAAGATTGGCTGCAGCCTGTGTCCATCTGTCTTTCTCACCACCCAGACCTCCGATAAGCTTCTCTGCTCGTACCAATTTTTTTCCACACAAGTCTACCTGGTCCTCCAGTTGTTGCTTCTTTGCCGTCATTTCCTCGAAGGTTGACTTCAAATCGGCAAGGCGTTTCTCTACAGCGGCTAACTCTGCTCGTTTGGCATTTAGAGCCGACATTGTGGTCTTGAGATCGGATTCGGCTTCAGCCAGTTTTTCTTTTTTAGGGCCTACGACTTTAGCGACACGGTCGTAGATTTCCATCGCCATGATCCACTTACACAACCCTTCAGCAGCAGATGACGCATTGGCCACCTTCGCGGGATCAAATTCAGGATTGGGAATAAACTCTTTCCTGATTTTGGTCATCACATGGACCTGTCAACAAATACAAATTTTGTTTAATCGAACACAACAATGCCAAACTTAAAACATAGACGGAAAAATCATATAAGCTTTATGGCTTTGCCAAAGAAAAAAATGAATTCAAAGTAGCCTAGTCATTGAGTTTAAAGATATAATTTTTACAATAGTACATATGTGAATTTGTGTTCAAAGCAAACCAAAGCGATCACTTATTATAAGATTGATTTATCTGCATCTGAAAATAAAAAATCTACACCTTTGAGTGCAGCAAATATAAAGTAATGTTCTGATTGGGCAATATTTAGAGCAATATCTCAACATCTTCACATGTGAAGATATGACTTTTCCTATATTTTGATTTCACTGCAATAAAGATGTAACTTTTTTATAAAATTAATAATTTCTGATATTTCACTAGCAAAAATTGAAATAAAATAACATACCGGGATATTATCTTTGTCGTATTCCTTTAGCATGCTAAGGAAGCTCATATCTCCTAGCAGTTTTTTAGAGGGACCCCAGTAGTCCATTATTTTCTGTCCTGGCTTGTCAGGGTCATTGATCTTATCTGGTTTAATATCCTTCATCACACACACTGCAGACATGACCAGCTTCACACCAGCGGGTGGGCTCTTCATCGACTTCACAATGGTAATATCAGATGGCTGTTGCACAGAGCAGAAGAAAATGAAGAGATTTTAAATTTTAATTTCTGTTGAACAACAGTGTATAAATTGAGTCATGTAAATAAAACTTAAAAGCTGTGATTTTGTATTGAACATCATAGAAGCTTTTGAATGTTCGCATCCACAAAATCAAAATTCATAATAAAAACAAACTCTTTGCTTAGTTTCTTTTGATTTAAGTACTGCTGAACACCGGGAAAGGTTCACCCAGTCAAACTTTCGACCTTTGTCCATGAAATCAATTTCCCCCAAAAGTTGATTTTGTCATTCACATTTCATTGCTATGATATCATGCTGTTTACCTAGTAATATATTCGCTGTACTGATAAATTCACCGTCATGACAGAGGGCAGAAAAATAAAAAAAAAATCCAGTTATATATAGTATGCCATATTGCTTAAAACAAAGCAATATTTACCTAATTCAGATCTAACTAATAATGAAGTTTTGAAACAGATACTATTTCTCTGGTATATGTAGTAATTTTATTTCACCTTGAGTGTGTTAAGAGCTGCCAAAGCTGCTTCAAGGGCGGGAATGGCTTCAGCCAGGTCAGCCTCGCATTCATCTTTAAGTGCCTGAGCGCTTGCTGCCTGTACGTTGGCGACTGCTTCGTCAGCTTTGACAATCTTACTGGTGGCCTCGACCTCGACAGACTCCTTCTCAATGACGATCATCATTTTGGAATTTTCCGCCTGGCTCTTTACCAGTTGTGGCTGTAGCTCCTCCAGCTCTTTCTGCATTTCTGCCACCTGGTGGAGTAAAAGGGGAGATAAAAGTTGTTGGATAATCTGAAATCTTTAAAGTTATGTGATAATGTCTATATTTACAACATACAGAAGGTTGTGGACAAGACAAAACAGCATTAAATCAACCGTGAAACACAGTGGGTACTTTTAATGATTACAACAAAATTATGCATTATTAAAATTACATATATCAGTTTTGCTTTAAAAGATATCTATATTTTATTGTTGATTCATGAGGTGATTTTATTATCATTTTTAATCTTTTGTCTTTTTTTCCCACACATATTTCTTTAAATATCTATTTTAGTTTATCTGGCAACTACAACTGCCAAAAACCAATATTTGTGAGGAAAAAAAACCCAGTTGGCCTTAATGTTTTTGGTTAAGCTTTTACTTTGTCATGAAGCTTATATACCTACACATTTTCTAGGGCAAAGACATTGGGTATTACTTCTTTTTGAAAATTTGATCCCTTTTATGATCGACTAAAATATTCTCTTAAACAACATGTACCTGGTACTTATGTTTTTTGACAAAACATTGCCCGTTTCTGCTCACCTGTGTTGCGGCAAAGGCTAGCTTCTCCAGACCAACCACGTATCTCCTCTTGGCTCTCATCGTTTCATCCTGTTTGCTCTTGAGGAGATTTTTGAAGGAGTTAATTAGCTCTAGGTATGAGGTAGGGGTCACATAGTTATGGCGACCAAGCTCGTTCAGGAATTTGTCGGAGAGCTTGGTTGTACTCTGATGGAAATACTTGACTATGTGGACAGTCTCTACCTTTTCCTGATCTTCAAGCTCAACCTGCTCCAAGAATTTATTGGCGACTCTTTCCAGGGCATCCTCGGGCCAAGGCTAAAAGTAGAAACATTGATATTTTATGAAATAATTCAGACATAAAGGGAGTAACTGTTTTCCTTATTTTTCAAAATCATGACCAACACAGCTCAACAGAAATATTGGAAATGGACGACACAAAGCGTCAAAGACCAATATTTCCACTGTAAGCAGACTGGTTTTTGGATTATACAAAGTCTTAATGCTAACTTTGATATAGCTGATGAGCTTGTTTTAGTTGGTCAAAGTCTAATCACTTTAAAGAGTCATAAACTACATGTAGTTTCAAAATGCAATCTCTACCAAACATCTTACAATTTACAAATATTTGAGTGTCCCCTGTCTTCAAATGATTATTTTGCATCTGTTCAAAGAAAGTGTTTCTTTTTGATTCCGACTTTCAGCAATGTAAGATTGAAAAGCCAAGGAATCATCTTGATGGACTTTCTTGATCAAGGAAGTTCTGTATAGTTGTTTTAATTCCTAGGGCTGACATTTAACCTTTGTCCCATTTAGAAATAGTTTGCAGGAATTAACTTTCACACAATATGACCAGAAATTACATATCATATTATCTTTTACAAGTGCTTTGTGAAGATAAGTAAACTACAACACTGAATTGTTATTTCAACTTCATTATTTTGTTTTATTACAAAAAAAATCCCCATTTTATCCTCTTTTATTTCTATATATATAAAAAACATACCTATATGGAGAAAAGGATTTGTAATAATATTCACTGCGTATTTAATTTTGACACTTTCTGTGATGACTGCAAATAAAGCGAAATTAAATCCCCTGAAAAATCCTCTGTGTGGTACCAGATGTGACAAATCACACAAATTGTTGAGTTGTTCATGTTTTACGTAACATTAGATGTATATTGAAGCTGTAGATTTTGTCCAGGTGTGGTATTTACCTGGAACCAATCAATGGTACAACAGTTGATGAGAGCTGGAAACTGTCTCAGACGATTACGGAAGGCATCTCCGATGGGGCTGAAGGCAATTATGATGTGAAGGTTCTCTCGGCAACGGTTCACAAAAAACGCAAACAGCGACAGAGGGCTGAAGTCTGCATTCTTGTCACCAGCCTGGGCGACTGGTCGCACGGCCTAAATAACAGAAGAGAGGCAATTAAATAATATTTTGATCCAACAATTCATTGATAATACATAGCTTTTTATATATTTATTTTTATTAGAATTATAAGAATAATGGTCATGACCTGATATTTGAAATTATATTTCATGTTTAACCACTTCCTGCCTTCTTATTCATTTCTATAACATTGTAAAGGCCAACAGCTCACTATTTGTTTGTATTATTTCATAAATATCGATTATTATTGAGATTATTTTTTATTGGCATTTTTGTTGAGTTTCTTGACCTGAAGCGCATACCTCCATTATTTCAGCCTTCTCGTCAGTAGCGAAGAGGTTGGGAACCTCGCCAGTGTTGAGAAGGTTGTCAATGTCCTCCAAGAAGGATTCTTCTTTGATCTGTGTGTCTGTAATGAGGAATACGGTGGTGTTTCCCTGGCAACCTGATGCCTTGAGCAGAGACTGTGATTATGCAAAAAAAGAAAAAGAAATGAATGAAAACAATTTTCTTGACACCTAAAACCATTTTTACCTCAACGCTGTTTTAGACTATCCAGGTAAGCATGATACAAACAAAAAATAACATCAAAAAAGTTTCTAAAATAGTCTTCAAAGTGACCTAATGACCTTTGAGATCATGACATTGATTATTTTCAATCTCATTATATGTCTTATAGTAAATTTAATTCTTCAATTGTGTAATGGGAAGAAGGACCTTAACTCTGACATTTACCCCTGAAATTTCATAATGAACCATTCTAACCTTTGAATTAGAAGAGTTCAAGTGTGTCTTCAGGGGTGAATAAGTTAAGTGTCATAAGAAAGATGAGCGTACAATAACCAACTGACCTTGATGTCTTCCCTCCATTCCACCTTGCCGTAACTTTTGGAGATTTCTGGCTGAAACAGGTTGTAGCCAGCCATGGCTGTGGCAAGTCTGGTCAGAGATTGTCGTCCACTACCACCGACTCCCACCAACATGGCATTACCTCCAGGGATTCGTAAGATACGACAGATACGGGACAGATGCTCCAGAACATATCTACACAATTACAAAGTATTGGATCACATTTTATACTAAAATTTCGTCACATATGGAAAGCTATTTGCTTCTTGAATTCTCCAAAAGTTTTGTACAATTATTTGAGATAGGTAAACAGATATAAAATCACACCTTCTATCAACCATGGGTTCAGAAATATTCTTAAATTCCTTGTAAAAATATATCTACATTTCATTTCACAAACACGTTTCATGTGGTGGAATTAGCATTTCCAATTCTTTGAAAAAATCTATTTATTTCATTTCAAAATTAAAGGGTCTCTTATGTAGAAAATGAGATACAACCTATTGTGAATTCATTTATTTTCGTGGGGCCAAAAATTTGGTTCTTACATTTCATGGGTACATTAATTTGTGAATTACGATCACCAACTAAAACGTAGAATTGCTTCATATCAAAATTAAAATTACTTCATGGACCCATGAATTTGTGGATGAAGATTACCCACAAAATCAATGAAATAAAAAACACCCTTAAATTTGTGATTTTGCAGTATTTTGTTTGAATTGCCACCAAAAAGGACCCACCTGAAGATGACGAGGTTCATCCTGTTTTTGTGAGTGTTATTGTACTCCTCCAGGCACGACTCTACGACTGTGTAAAACTGGTTAATCTCCTTCACTTCACTATACACCCGATCCTCTTCCTCCGCATCCGGGTTCATGTAATCCCCAAACATCAAACTTCTCAGATCTTCCTCAATCACCTGTTGGGCAAACAATAATAATAATAATTTCTGGGGTTCTTATATACCGCTTCATCACAACCTAATTGGTAGGTCGTCTGAAAGCTGTTAAAAAAATTATCCGAAAATACAGTTTCTCTTAAATGCTGTCAAATTTGAGTAGAATTCAAAATCATTAAATTTTATTTCACTTTAAATAATTGATGTCATTAATAGTTAATAAAGCTCAAAATGGTAACAAATTTTTTTTTACAATTGTTATTTACAAAACCTGTTGAAATATATTAACATGCTCCAAAAAATTGGGCCTTGCTACTAGACCTGAAATCTGTGCAAAATTTGGATCCTTGTGACAATATTTAGCAAATCTGTGAAAAATTAGAGACCATGAAGACATACAGACAGCATTTCACTGCTTTAACCCTTTCACCACTGTAGACGATAATGGACTCATCCAGATCAATGTATGGTAGAGTCTACTAAAGTTACACAGGGGTGAAAGGGTTAACAGCCATATCAACACTGCAGCCATTCATAACGCCATGATGTTTTTGGGTTTTCAAAATTGTCCAGTAAGAAATGACCTTGTGGTGTCCTTGAAACACTTACCATGCCCTGTCCTGTGCCCCCTCCAGCCAGATGCTCAAATAGAGAATCAAAATCTTCCTTGAAGTGTTCCTTAGTTGCCTTTTTCACAGACCTGGAATATAAAGGGCATGGACTCTCAATAAATGCTATTGTTTCAAATCTTTATGGAATTATTAAACATTGATCTAAACCAATCAAAAAATACAAATTCCACTCTGACAAAAATGTACAATAGATGTAGGTAATTAAAATATTTGAAACTTGGAAAAAAATAATCTGCATCATAATAAAGGTATAAATCAATAAATCAAATATTTAATTTTCTTTTTCCAAAACTTACTTAAATAGCCAGTCTCTGTCTGAATCATCGGTGAGACGATCGTAGAAGACTCGCATGACCTCATGAACCCACAACCTATAAATAAAACAACATATCTTGTGACCAATATGAACATAAACACAACAAAACAAGCAGAACATTTGAAAATTTCAACTACTACAGCAAAAATATATTTGATTTAACAGAATATACACTTTTTCTGTAATTTTAGTACAGGTTGTTAACACAATTCTAAACAATTATATAATGTCACATAAGTCCCTTGATAACAATCACCCATGCAGATTTGGAGAAAGAATAGGCCTGCTGTATCCCACTGCATGATCATAAGTGGCGACTATTGTGCCCACCCCGCCCCGCGTCTTCTGTTTAGGGGACAATGAAGCAATCAAGAATAGACCTACTGTATACCACTGTATGTGTATAGTATTCTACAGAATGGGGGTTTTTCTACAAAGGGGACATGGAAGAGACCAAATTTGATCTGCTGTCCCCATTGCAATACTTCGGACCTTTTTTCTTTCCTATCTACTTTCTCGTTCCAGTGGTGTCTCCCTAAGCACCCATTCTCATATGACCCTGGCAGTTGTGAGGATATTTAATTCCAGAAAAACAAAAAAATAATTTACTAAAAATAATGACAAGTCTAAACTGATGAAAATATCTTTTAAGCAAAACAATTTACTCATAAATCTGCATATGAAGTAAAAAAAAACAAACAGTTTCTTTCCGCCAAACGCATTACATACCTGGTCAGTAACTTCTTGTTTTCCACCTGAGCTTTTTTGATCAGGCAGACTCCCAGAATGACTCTTGTGAAATCTCGTAGGTTAAAGACGTAGTGAGATTTGGCTGGGGTGGGTAGCAGGTTAGCGATGGCCTGCTTGTACATATCATTGGTGGCTTGCACAATCAAGGACCCCACCGAGAAGAAATCCGCAGTAAGCTCTTGGGACTAAAAGAACAATGTTGAAATTAAATTCATACTGCAATTATAATCTCAATTTGATATAACATGTATAAGCTTATTGGAAAAAAGTGAAAGAATTACTAATCAAACAAATAAAATTTTTATTCAGAAAAAATATTAAGGGTTGAAAAAACATTAATACATGCTTGTCTGAAATAAAAGCAGCTTATAACCGAGTTGTTGAAGGAATTGATTTAAAAGGCAATAAAGAAATTGACTTGAAGCCTTTTTGCAGCCTACCTTGAAGTAAGTTGAGATCAGAGTGGAGAAGATCTTGATCATGGTTTCCTCATTGAAGGGGTTCATGGCCACAATGTTAAAATGTCTGAGGAAACGAGCTGTGACATCATTCCTGCCTCCTCCGGGAGGTCCCATGGCGGATATAAACTGAATGTCCTGTAGTATTATCTTTGTAGTATCCTTCAGGTCATACCTTAAAAAACAGCAGAATTATAACTGATATCCATGGCAGTAGCATAAGTCTGTACTTTTGGAAGATTTTCAAATATCGTTGATTGATACAAATTTGTTTCTTTATTTTTAAAAAGTGAACTTTTTGCTGTGGTTTGAAATATCAAAACTTACATCATGAAACTGAAAATTTGCAGAAATCTGTGGAAACGTATGCTTTCTTACTTTTCAAGCTAATTGCACTGTTAACATTTTCGCATTAATAATGGTTCTGAAATCTGTACAATCTATATATATCATATATGGATATATTCATGCCAATTTACTCACTGCAAACCACCACCCCCCCCAACTAAAAAACCAATCATTGCCACACTGCATTAATTTTCACTGGCAAAGGATCAAAGGATCCCAAGATAGGCCTATGCCTACCAATTTCCGTGGTCGAAGTACTGCCGCAGTAGTTCTACAGGGGGCTGCGCTCCGTACACCTCTTTCTGGGGCATGTTGAGATCATCAACGAAGATGACTGCTCGCTTGCCCATCTGTGGGCCGAATACACCCTTACGACGTCTGTCCAATCTGGACATGATGATGTTCTGTAGGACAAAACGAGCACGCAATACTGAGTTCAAGATTTAACATACGAGTAAGAAAATGAAAATTTAAGGAAATTTGTTATCTGGAATTTTTTAAGACACCTACATGTGCTTGGTAAGCACTAGTGTGTGCGGAAAAATGTATGAAATAATGCCAATAGGCAATACTAAAAAGCTGTTTGGTTAGCGACACCTACCTGTGTTTGGTTAGCACTGGTCTGTGCCGAGAAGTTTACGAAGGCAGGCAGGAATCTGTCCTTGGACAAGTTGTTCATCAATTTCTCCTGAACGTAAACACTTTTACCGGTACCAGTTGGCCCCACAAACAGTATGGCCCTGAAGAAAACAAAACATGCATCAAAGAAAATTAGAATTTGAAAAGCAGGAATCTGACTTCATTCCACATAAAAACAAAAAAGTAGACGAGAATAATAATACTGTCACTAAGGGCTGACCCATGGTGTTAATCATAAATCCAACTAGTTTTGACGTTTTCAGAAATTCTGATTAAAATAATGAAATTTAAAATTCAGGTTCAGATAACGAGCAGACTTTCTATTAAACATATTTATACCAGATGCAGGTGTGAAAATGAAAAGTTTGGGAAACATAATATACCAAAATACTTTCACTTGGAGACACATCATAATTCTATTTTTAGAAACACCCAGTCCTTCAGCAAAGTCAATATCAGTTTTTACTGGTGGTCACATGATACACTTCTGGCCAATCACTTGTTGGGAATAATATGAAAATTTCATATTTTGATCTACCAATGTTCTGCTGAAGACCAAGTAAATTTTGATATGTCAGGTTTAAAAATCAAATGCGTGCCTTGTTTGTTATTTTTTATCTTTGACACTTACCTGCCGTGCTCAATACAAAGATCCATCAGGAAGTTGTAGCGAGCAGTATCAATAGTGGGGACAAGCATTTCACGGATCTTCTTATTTCCCGTATCTAAGCCCTTATTCAAATCAATCCAGGGCCTCCATAAGCCTCGAGCCTTTTGCTGTAGAAATATAAAAAAAGGTTAATGGTCAACATAAAAAAGACTCCACTTCAAAGTTGTCAAATTTGAGATACACTTTGTATTCAAGATTGCTTCTAATAGAATTCAAATTATCATTATAAACTCGCCAAAGTCAACAAAAGCTTGAAAAGAATTTTTCATGAAGAAAATATTACCTTGACATAAAAATTCAAGATGACTTCTAATAAAATTAAATTACCATTATAAAGCAGAACTTGTTTTTTTTCAAATTCAACAGAAGTTTGAAATAAATTTTTCAAGAAGAAAAGCTTACCTCGAAAAAGACGTTGAAAACATTCTGTTCGGAAGGCAGAGGTACCTCTAGTTTTCCAACAGCTTTGGGCATGGGAAATTTGTCCATCTTACCGCCAACTAAATCCTTGTAAAAGTTATCAAACTTCTCCCTACCGTCTACATCCACAACAGCAGCTATGGACCATGGGATGGAAAACAGCACGGCCGACTGAAATTTACAAATTCACTTTTCTAAATGAATGCTTCCAAACCATTTAAATTTGCAAAGTATTGAGTGATATCCTCTTTTAAAACTTACAGTGATCCTTTTAATCACCAGAATACTGTAGATCTCATTGTTTTTGTGAGAGCTTGATTCAGGAAAAGACCCAATAAACAAAAATGTTAAAAAAATGAGTAGAAATATGAAAATAACATTATCTTGATCACTTATTTATTACAATAATAAACCTACAAACATAGTTCACAAAATAAATATCAGAATATAAAATTGTCAAATTTAAAACGGGAAGTTTTAAGTTTTGATTTCATTCCTTTGTGACTTCATTTGCACCTGTTATTTAAGATAATAAAATGATAGTACTGAATGCTTCTGTATCATTTCTGAATTTTATTCAGAGGAGAAGAAAAAGTAATCTTGATTAACCAGCGGAGACCTTTCACAGGGTATATATACATTAAACCTTACTGCTGTTTTTGTAAATTACAATTCCGACAAAAAAATATTCAAAACACAGCCTTGAAAACTTTGGAGTAAATGGTACAATGATCTAAATTGTCTGTAGGAGAATCAACGATGGCAGGGCTACTTACAGTAATCCATGTCCTCAGGTGCCTGTTTTCGTCCACGTCTTTTTGACTTAGAGGTTCGGCCAGCAACATATCGACAAGGTACATGAGGGAACGCACCTGGTTTGACTCTTTCGACCCGATGTACTCCTAAACAAGTTAACATAGTTGTAATTGGTAGTACTTGGCTTCAAACCTGCTTCTATCAAATCTGAATAATAATTCCTTACACACAGACACTGCTATCTCAGCACCCTGAAGACCATTTTAGGTCCTATGGTAGTTTTTTTCTTATATATTTTCACCTGAGCGTATCATATAATATGTTCAATTTTTTTGAAAACAGCTTAAAAGGACAAGATGATTAACTGTTCCTTCACTTGTTAGAATAGTTAACACCGAAATATTTTCATGTTTTGCCTTTGTCAGGTTTACTGAATATTCTCACCTTTGTGTTTTTGCGGACAAATTCTAGGGACGGGTCTACAAGCCATTCAAACAGTGCCTCAATTACTTCTGCACCTTCCCTCTCCATTGCTCCTTCGAAGGTATTGATCCAGGACCGCATGATTGGTCGCCAGCCGAGGGTTGACGGCTCGAGGTAAACCATACCACATCTACTCACAGTGGCGGGCTGTGGGACAAAAAAATAAATGTATATAAATAAATGCATCTATTAACATACGATACTGTATAATGGGAAATGTTCACAGTCAAACTTTCGCCCTTTGCCTGTAAACTCCAGATTTGCCATGATTGTGTTGTTGACTTATCTTCGTTGTTATGATAAATTCACCCTTATTACGGGGGCGAAAAAAAAATCTCATTCTTGACCTTTGTATAAACTTTTG
>JAULCA010002243.1:25855-35993 GCA_032360845.1 Crassadoma gigantea
TTCGTTGTTATGATAAATTCACCCTTATTACGGGGGCGAAAAAAAAATCTCATTCTTGACCTTTGTATAAACTTTTGATGGAAAATTTGAAGAAAGATGGCAGAGCTGTGCCAATGAACATGACAGGATGGCCATGGGTGACACTATATGACCCCCATTTTTATTGTGGACATAAAAATAATTATGTCAAGATTAAAGACAGACACATGATATCCTGACATTATGAGCTGATCTAAACTCATGTCTGCAAGAGAAATAGTGTTAAAATGTTCTAATCCTCAAAGTCAAGGCTCAGTTTTTTATAATTCATATTTTTCAATGGACTTACCGAAGCCTGTGAGAGATCCATGGTCTCAAAAATGAGACTCATCTCATTGGACATCTGAATGATCTCACCGCTCATGAGACACAGTTTCTTGTTGTCATCCAGCACAGTATTCATGTTTTCAATCCACAGGGCGTCAATCGGCCCATCAAATATGACCCACTTTCTGTCAGGGGTATCTGTGGAAGCAAACTCTCGGAAAGTGTTGGCGATAATTCCGTCTGTCCATTCGTGAGAAACAGGGTCAAACTGACCATACAACTGACCCATGGTTATGGCCTTTGGGTTTATGACGCGGAAGAAGACCTTGTTGTAATCCTCAACCCCCTGTTCTGTCAGGAGTGTCATTCCCTCGCTCAACGTCTCTATGACCTTCGTCTTGCAGCCAAATGGCTCTCCCACCAACATGAAGCTAAAACATACAAATTTTGATGTACAAATCAAAGTAAAAACTTAACCACTATGAGCTTGAACTATAAATCTGTACTTCTAGTTCTGACCCGTAGACAAGGCAGTAAAAAAATTTAACTTCACATGCAAACATGAGCTTATTCTAATATTTCATAGAGAATTTTTCATTGAATAAAGAAAAATTAACCATTTCCTTAAGGGCACTTAAATTGGTGAAATATGTACACCTGCACATGACAAATTTAATCTTTTTCAGATATTGCAGACCTTGATTATTCAGTGAATTTTCATAGTATATTTGCATCAGGCAAAGGTTTAATGAGAGATTTGTCAACAGAGTTTTAAATTCATTTTCAGAAAGAAGTTGGCTATCATTTCTGACCCTTCCAAATTTTCATAAAATACATTTTTGTAACAATATGAATCTGACAAAATAAATTCAGCAAAATTTTAAATTACATTTTCCAATCAGTGTATATCTAACTACAAAATATGTCTAGTTTCAAAACTTCTAGTTACCCGTGTCGGACGATCATCATCTCGTAAGTCTGAATAATTTTCTCCCTGAAGAAATCCACAAATTGAAGATTCTTCTTCACACAGATTGTCTTCATGGCATTCAGAAACACCTCATAGTCGGCCTCAGGGAGGGAAAGTCCGGGGAACAGATCGGAAATGATACCATTGAACAGCGGAATGTCGTGGGCCAAGAACTTTGGTAAGTTGACATCAATGATGGAACGCAACAACTGAAAGTTAGAAAACAAATTTTAACGCAAATGCTTCCCCGGTATTTTCATCTCAATTAAGTTTGCATTCATGATAAAATGTAACAGCTGAAATTCAACCAGAGTTCCATCAATGATTGTGAATTGAGCAAAATTAATTAAACTTCACTTAACATAGGAAAAATCATTATCTTGAATTTCATTTTCAATTTAATCTTTTCCAATATTTTACAGAATGGATTTTATGGATTTTATAAAAGGGGTTAATTCTTTGTCATATTTTGCTTCTCAGCAATAAAGACCTTTGAAATAGAACCTATATTTGCTCAAAGTATCAAACACTTACAAGAATGTCTTCATTGTCATCTGGAAATCGGAGTTTGAGATTACCAGCAGCGGATAACACAGCTTTGACGGCTCTCATTCCGTAATCGTAGTGAAACTGCGATGACAGCTGCTCAGAACACAGTCTATACACGGTCACGATCTTCACAGACAGATTTCTGGCACTCTGGAATCCAAAAGAGTACAGAGAGATCTCTGCAATCATGGCATAGTCCGGTACCATCATAGCCACAGTTCGGAAAAGAACCTTAAGATTATCCGGGAGTTCTGATCGTCCTGCGTAACCAGGGTTCATTGTGATGCACACATAACAGTTCGGATTCAGGTTCAGCTCTGTGCCCTCAAACATGAACACATCCACATGGGCTTGAACGGCACGGATGATGCACAAAATCTGAAAATAATGATCCAAACAAAAAATATTTCATTATTGTCATAAAGTAAATATTCTCCCCATCCTCCTTTCACACTTTTACCTCTTGAATAAAAGGTTTATTCAAAATTGAGTGCAATACTACAAATAGAGGTAGCATTACCATTTCCATAAATGGGCTAATTCAACACTGGGCATGTTTGTTAAAAGGCAAAAGAGTATAAAGTAGTGGGGCAAAAACATAATACTTTTACAGCTGGTCGATGATCTGTCACATTTTTTGCCAATATAATTTAATGTATTTCATTAGTACTGCATATTCTTTATAACTAAAAATAATATGCTAACTGATCCTTAACTTTTTTAAGCAAAAAACCTTGTTTCACTCGCATTTTTTTTATTATCTAGGCTTCTAGTTTTTTTCAATTCAGATCGATCCAGAATCGGTAATGTAACACACCTGTTGTGCAATGACAGACAACACCTCCAGGTCAATTCTGTTGAACTCATCAAAGCAGGCCCAGGCTCCAGCTGCTGCCAAACCTTTGAAGAACTGAAATCAAAGCAGATGTAGGGATAAATACAAATGTGTATAACATCATCTAAAGGAAATTCGGAAGTGGGTCAGTCATAATGATGTAATATGCCAGGTGGTATAGGAATAGTAGTAAGCGCCTGATAAGGCAGCTCCTGCGAATTCCTCAAAATTGTATTGCTTAATGTATATGCTAATTGTATTAATTGTATAATTTATTGTATAACTATGTACTGTAAAGTGCTTTAGGGTGGCTTATGTTAGCTAGATAGGGCTGTATATCAAATGTTGTATATAATAATATAATAATAAAATAAACATTTGCTTAACCCTTTAACCCCCATGTTACTTTAGTAGACTCTACCATTCATTGATCTGAATGAGTCCATTATGGTCTAAAGTGGTGACAAGGTTAATTGGTTTTTTTTTTTCTTTTTCTTTTTAAGTATTAAATTCAGAAACAAAATTTGCCAATCCTTAATGGGAATTTTTTCTGCATTAAAAAACATTTCACAAGACAAAATCCACCATTTCAATGGTTATAAGATACATAATATTGTTAGCAATGCTGGTGCTAACTGTTTTTATGTCCTTAAATAGAATATGTTACCCAAATTATTCAAGTGTACCCAGCTATAGAAATAGGTACCAGCATGTTTGGATGTAAGTTGGTGAATGACAGGTCTCCTTCCAAAATAAACCCCATTGATTTATAGTGATTGTTGCCCATAGAAACCTGGAGTTAGCTCTCGGTATTTAGACTTGAAAAGACTTGTAAATGTACCGTCTGATATACCCAATATTGCTAGATTGCAGACAACAGTGATCACATGTTACTCACCTTTCCCATAGCAATGTAGTCGAGACCATCGGAGCAGTTGAACACGACACACTGCACAGCCAAAGCCTTGGCAAGATCCTTGGTGGTCTCTGTTTTGCCAGTTCCGGCTGGCCCCTCGGGAGCCCCGTTGAGGTTGAGGTGAAAGGCCCCTACTAGGGTCCTGTAGCATCTGTCTGTAAGAGGGGTGATGACAAGACGACCGGTATTACCCAGGTATTCGTAGGCGTACTTGACTGTAGCGTTCGTAATTCTCACACGCATATTTTCATCCTCCCAATAGTAACGTAACTGAGCTAACCAGTTGAAATCATTTTCCGACGAAACACCTGAAAATAGAGAAATGTCAATTAGTGGTAAACCTGGGCAATAGCTCCATTTCACAAAATTTCCTGAAAATAAATCTATCTCACTTTATCACAAAACAGACTAGGTACATAATTGTTTTTTTTTTTTAATTTTTTACCTTTTTCGGCCATTTCCAGAACAGAGTCACGTGCATGGACATCTATTACAACAAGAGCTCCCAGAGATGTTCGGATCTGTTTGGAGAGTTTTCCTCGTACAAGGATGACGATATCGTTGAGCTGTTTCTGTAGGGTGTTCCAGTAGTCTCTCAGCCCCTCGGGGCCACCAGGAATGGCTTCGTGGACCTCACGGGTCCAGTAAGCCTGGGAAGCACACAGCACAATCTGGCCTGGCCATTCTCGAACCCAATCTACACGGGCATCGTTGGGATAAGCCTACAACATGAAAATTAGTTTAACCTAGTGAGTAACAAGTCTTTTTCACATTTACAATCACATATATTTTCAGTTTTGAAAATATCAAAGACAATTTTTGACTTAATGATTTTATTTCCCTTTCTTTTAAAATAAGTCTTAAGAAATCTACCAAATTAAAGCTGATTTATCTTTTTATGAGTTCCAATATTTTTCTTCAAAATGGAATTTTAAGTTGAAGACTTTGATTAATTTTCTGCCTGAAACTCAGCATATTTTGAAGTACTTTATACCCAGTAACTCTTAAACTTAATTGGTTAAGGTTCTCGTTCTCTTAAGAAATCTTTAAAAGTATGAAAGTACATGTACATTTTTATGAGGCATTTTACCCGATTCTGAGAAAATTTTGGAAAGGGAAAAGAACTACACTGAGAGGAAATTTAATTTTTTTTCCCTTGTGTCAAAGACATAAAAAGGACTTTTTTTTAATAATCATATAAACCATGTTGATTTTTTTTAATACAATACTTTGTAATAAGTTTGCCCGGTAAATATTATTTTCTGAATAAATAGAAAAAGCAAAGTTTCTAATATTTTTCAATGTCTCTGACTCTATCAGCTCGAAATGATAACATAAATCTGACTATAAAAAACAGTTGCGCAAAATATTTTGATGGAAAAGGGTCTTACCACCATGGCTTCAGCACACACAGCCCTTATTGATTTCAGCATGACCTCCTCCACCTGGAGAAGCCATTTTTCCACGGCACCTCGAGCCTCACTTGTGGATATCGGCTGGCTAAACATGATTTTCTCACCCTCACTACTGAATAGGGCATGAATGTCAAGTTTGCTATCAAACTCCAGTTTAGCGATTCCTTCAAAGCATTTCTTAAGATGAGGCTGCACTCGCATTGGATCTTTGGTCTCAGACAAAATTTCCAACATTTCGTCGTTGGAGAGAAAGAAGAACCTAGGGAAGAACAGACGCTTTTTCTCCAGGTAGGCATTAAGTCCTTTGTTAATTTTGTCCAGAAGACCATTGCTGTCTATCAATTTTTCCAGAAGTCCTGGCATGTTGGTAGCCACTAGTACCTATTGAAATGAAATATATATTATTATTTAATTTTTTCTGAAATTAATTCTTTAATTGCGAACTGTCTTAATTATCATTAATCATGCAAAGTACATATTATCATCAATTAGCAAAGTTATTTACATAAAATTACAGAAAACTGTAGAAGTTGTACAAAAGACTTAAATCCCTACACACCTTGGGGTCTTTGACGGTGTGTTTCATTATGTCCTTCCAGTTCTTGTCAACAATGGTGAAGAGACGGCCTTCTTCGGGCATCTGACTCATGATGTCCTCAGAGGAAAAGATCGGCTCCAGGTACAGCCACTGGGCCTGGACCTTCAGCCACTCATCTGTCGTATCCTGGATACGGATCAATCGCTCCTCCCACTCCTAGAAACCCACCAAACAAATTATCTTATTTAATCCATAGAACAGGCAAGTCTTGTCTGAATTACTTGTATGTATACAATAAGATCAAGTAAAAGGTCTGATTTATACAAGTTTCCAAATATACAGGGTTATAGAACAATATATACAGTGGGGTCTAGTTGAAGGTCTTTTTTACACAGGTGTCCAGATAATACAGGTTTACACAGAAATGTATACAGTAAGACCTAGTTGAAGGCCTGGTTTATACAAGAGTTACATAGAAATGTATACAATGGAGTCTAGTTGAATGTCTTATTTACACAGGTGTCCAGATTACACAGGGTTACATAGAAATATATAGAGTGGGACCTAGTTAAAGTTCTGGTTTAAACAGTTGTTCAGATTATACAGGAGAACAAAATAGAAATGTACACTTTCGGACCCAGTAACAGCTCCGATATATACAGGTGTCCAGATTACTTAAGCTTCACTTTACAAAAGTTACACTGTATCCTTGAATAGAAAACTTGCCTTGATTTCCTTCTCAAATGGTTTGATGAATGGCGAACCTCTCATGGTCTGTGTCTTGACAATCTGGTCGTCAAGGATGGTTTGAATGTCATCAACCGAGGACAATATGCTGATGCCCGTGTCTCGGTATGCGAGGAGATTGAAATCAACAGCATCCCAATCTTCCATCATCTTTATCATTGCTTTCTCAAGGGAGTGTTCCTATAAAAGTTAGTCAGTAGGTTTAGTCAAGATTTCTTAACTTGCAAGTGTCTGTCAATATTTTCGTATTTTTTTCATTCCCTAGTTTGCATATTCACAGGGATTTGATATATCAAAAAAATATACAAAAAAATCACAGCAAAATAGAGGTACAAAAATTTCTCTAATAATATTACAATCCTTGAAATATTTCCAGTAATCATTTACCAGGTAATCATTATATGATAGTAAAAATTACTTGATCTTTGATTGAAGTTTATCATTACCGGTATTTAAAACAATCATCAATGAAATATTCAAATATCTACAATTTCTAAACAAAACAAAATTCAAATGCCATGAAGTTTAGTATAAAACTGCTTAATAATTATTGACATAACTTAAAAAAACCTAGATCAATGAAAATTTCTCATTTTGATTTGATTATTATAAAATAAGTGATTTGGGCAAAAATGTGGCTTACTTTTGTGGCTGCAGCACTAATTCCCTCAAAATTCTCCATATGGGCATCAAGCTCCAATTTGAGGACTTTTCGGAGTGTTGTTCCGGAGTTGGGGGTAAGGTCAAAGCCAGCAATATCTGACATATTTGACCAATGACGAGCTCTCATACCTCTGTTACACATGATACCAATGACAGGAATCACATCCTGGAAAACAAGATGAAAAGAAATTACTTTCATTCTATCTGTTACTTACAACAATGAATGAATTGCATATGTATAAGATAGATTTATAAGTGAATAATGAGTTTGAATTGAAGATCATACAGCGATATGTGTTTCGTGATACAAAATAGCTATACAAAACCAATACTATAAACTTTCAGCCAAAACCTTCCTTCACTTTTTGTTTTAAGAACTCATAATAAAACTAAAGTTGCAAAAAATGATCATTGTATAAGATTCTGACCTTGAAATCCCTCATGCTGTCCATGACATTGGTACACACAGATACAGCCTGTGGCGGATGTAACACCTCATCCTGGTCCTCCGGCTTAATCTCTTCACCGCTCTCCTCTGCACCTCGCCGGCGCTTCTTCCTGTCCCGATTACGGTCATCGACTTCTATCTGTAGCTTCTTGAGTCGATTGGAAAACACTTTCTGGATCTTGTAAAGCTCCCTGTTGTACTCATCAACCTCTGCATCCACGTTCTCAGCATCCAGGTCGAGGAAGGAGCCGTCCATCCATCTGCAGACAGAGAAGTGACAGTCTGTTTCAAAATTTGATACACTGTCTGCGATTTTATAATTTTCATTTTAACCACTGTATTAACTTCATTCAAAATCTTCTCTCATCAACAATCATTTATTATTACATTTGTATGACAAATTTTACATTCTTAACATCATCGATCAAAAGGAAGCCATTGCAAGTCCAGTATTTTAAAAGATAGATTTTTTCATTGAATTTGGAAAGATATTTTTGTTTTCTTTATTTTGCCAAAATAGGTCACTTTTTTCGCTACCTGTTTTCGGCTACAAAAACAGGCCAAAAATAAATCACTGACAATTATTAACTGCTAATAAAGTTGAACAATACTCCAAATTTCTAGTACTGTAATTTCTCCTAAATATATAAAAGACAATGCCTCCAATTTTTTGCCTACTTTTTCTCTGCCTTCTGCCAGCGCAGAACCACATTGAACAATCTCTGGAATGGATCCACAGCCGCTGTGATGTCATCAACATCTGGGTACGTAGAAACAGGATACTTGAACAGAAGCTCCTCCTACAAAACAGTTTGAATTATCTCCCTTTACATCTCAAAGACAAGCAACAAGTTACATTTGAAACAGATTGACGTCAGATTTCAGTCCCCAAATTCTTTTAACAACATATATTCTCTTAGCATTAAAACATAAAATACAATCCACGACAAAGGATCACAGAAAGTCAAATGGCTGAATTAAAGCAAAGTGTTTTAGAAAATTCCATTTGGGGACATTCAATTTTATGTGAAACTCCATGAGTAAAAAAATACAAGATATAACAGCAACAGCAATAAACTATCATATAAAAAATGTAACATATATACATATACATGTGAAGTTTAATTGCCTAAAACTTTGCTGAAGTTCATTGAGGTTTGAACTGCGTCTCTAACTTTTCTCAAAGTCGTACCTTATTGATCCAGGTGATCTGTTCTGTGACGTCAGCAACACGTTTCTGTACGAGGCGGACATCTTGGACATACTGTTGCATCATGTCTAACTCGCCGTAGTCGTTAAACTCGTCAACACGCTGACGTAGTTTCTCAAGCTCCATTATCACCTTCTCACGTTTCTCCAGTAACTGTTTCTCGCCATTGATTTTAGACTGCTCTACCAGCTGTAAGTGTCAAACATGTTCATGAGTTCAAGGTCAACATTACATACATTTGTCAAGGTCAAAAACATTCTTGATCACTGACTGCTTTACAAGTTGTCAGGGTAAAACATATACATTTGTTAGCAAAGGATGAATGTAGAAAGAGGTCAAAATAAATGGTATGATAAATAAACATTCAAGTTTAAACATATTCTTCAGTAAAGATTGAAGGTTACGGACATATCATTACGAACTTACATACATTCATACATAAATAACATTTTTTATAGATTTGATTTACTTAGCTTTCTTTAAATTTTTGACATTAACTTTAATTAACAGGTAGTCGAAAGGACTACCAGTAAAAAACATTTATGTACTGACAATTCTGATTAAATGTGGCAGGCATACAGCACTGAGCTCTGGAAAAATCTTAAACCCAATTCTGCATTCTAATGTATGTAAGCATGAATTTTTATCAAAAACAGTATCTCTGTTTTTGGTCTATTAAATATGGGAAATAATTTTTAACAATCGACTTGACTGTCAATCTAGGGCATACTGGCAGCTCAGACAAAATCTAGGCAGCCTAGGGAAAAAAAACTTGTACATCAACATTCAAATCCTGATCTTTGTTTTGTGCTTACATCGTCATGGTCGTCAAACACTGGGTTGATACGTTTCGGCCAGGTGAGCACTTCACAGTTGAGAGTGATTTCTTCAGGTGGAAACATGTACACATCGATGAGATATGCCAGCCTGTTTTTAGAGTCGGCGATACGGGTGTTCAGGTCAACCATTCCTATAGTTCTGGCATTGCCGATAAATGTCATCATGTTCATCAGATCTTCCGTAGTTTCTGGGTCCTGGAGAGCACGGTCTCTCATAGTTGTGAACTCTTGGCAAATACTACAACAAAAGTTTGCAATTTTTTTCATCAGCACTTATGGCAATATTCTGGAAAAACTGTATCATCCTTAAACTAATAGTTAAGTTGTATTTAAAAACTGATCTGGATCACTTTAGAACCAATAATATAAAGTTCTATAGGGTGGTGGGGTAGCATAGTGGAATACACAAGACAGTCAGGGTTGGATTCCAGGGACCTGAAAATATAATTGGTCACCTGGGTTTCTGACCACATTAGGACCTCTTGTTTCAAAATTGTTGTAAAATTAGTACAAATAATTATATAAATTCAATAGAATTTTTGAAATTTCAATTACAGTCAAGCCACATTAATTCATCTAACAGTGATCGATTGTCACATGATCAAATCAGTGTTTTTTGGAGAAAGTACAGTGGAACCCGCTTATTATGATATCCTATTTGCCAAAGAAAAATATCATAATAACCGATATATCATAATAACC
>JAULCA010002244.1:0-14045 GCA_032360845.1 Crassadoma gigantea
GAATGATCGTTGTTTTGAATTTGTTGAATGAACACTGCAGTAAGCCTTAATCAAATCACCTTGATTGACAATATGTAATTTAATTTTTTCCTACAACAATTATTTTAATCGCACATTTTAAATAAGAAAACTTATTCCGAAATCCTTTTATTTCCCCAGCAACTAACAGCTCATCGTCAGCCAATACAAAGTTTTCATCCGTCATATCGATCATTTCATTGTTATCCTGTCCAGTTCCTATGATCATCAATCGTTAAATGTAGCAAAAATGAAATATATCGCTGAGAGGTGAGTCCAACATCATATTGGTTTTGCTTATCAACATCAATCTATAATGGTTTACAGTTAGGAATGAAAATTGTTTGTTTAATTTAGGGTTAAACATCTTCACAATAGACAAGTTTAAAAGAAGGTCATTGCCTTAATGTTACTCTGCCAAAACGTAGACTTTATAAAAAGACACCACGTGTCGATTGCCTCCAACAACAAAACGTGGTACATCATTAAATTACCTTTCACTGTTAATAGGACGTAAACATAAAAAACAATGCGATGATGTGGATGCGGTAGCAAGATTTTCTCTTTATCCATATTATAATGATAACGAACTCGTCCGTTATTACCACGACCAAGGCAATGATGAGTGTCAAGCAAAGAACAGTAGGGACTTATTATAAAGACGCTGCTTTCTCTTGATCAGGGGATATAATCTGTCTAGGTTAGACTGGGTGGTCGGATGGTGCAGTGGATAATGCACTTGCCTCTTACCAAGGCGGCAGGGGTTCGATTTCCTGATTGGACGAGAAAACATTAGGGTCACCTGTCTGACCACGTGGGTTTTATCTTAGTACTCCGGTTTCCTTCAACACTAAGAACCCCGACGCGCTAACATTCGGGCCAACAAGAGTGACTAATATCAGTTTAAAAAACTAGTTTCATAATTATTGTACAATATATAAAGTTCATATTTAGCGTAGGCAAACGCCCACAGTCAAGGCCCAACCGATGTATTGCAAAGTAAGACTATACAAAACTAATAAAGAAAGTAAATGTATCAACTATATTACAGCACGTGTTGCCGCAGTCACAGTATAACATACCATCATTGGTTATTGATTACTTGCTCATGTCAGGTGCCCTATATAATAATCTAATTGTCTCGCCATAATGCACGTAAATGCACCAACACCATCACAACTCCCACACAAAACAATAGTCTTCTTTCAGCAAATAGAACCACATTATGCATCATACTTGATCAAGTAGTGGCACTCGAGGTCATGTTCGGTCTATACGACCCTATTTTAAGCAGTACTTGGCGGTTGTACTTCTATAAGGTGACACTTTATCGAAGCACTATTTCTTGCTTGCATATATGATCTGTCAGTATGTCTTGTATATATATATTTATGTAATACAATATAGCACAAAAAACCTATTAATTTACAAAAATAAATATGACATTAATTAGTTTTTAAACATAAGACTCAATATGAAGTATATATTTTGATTTGATACGACATACCTCTCATAAAAAGAACAATTTGATGAAATAAAGAACAACACGCTTCATAAAAATATTACTGTGTACTAAAAATTTCGCTGCAGTTTAAATTTCGCCCAATGACATAAGGACGAATGTATCGCTACGGCGAATATTAGTCAACAATATCATAATCAATTTTTAACGGCTTAATCACTACTGGGCGAACCTGTATTTCACAGCCCATTGAGGAACGTTTGACTGGTCGGAAGAGTCTTGGTATACAGTCATTTGGCAGAGCTTTATACAACTAAATGTAAAACTACGTAATTAAGCGCTGAACAGAAAATCTTGATGAAAAAACCACAAATCTTGCCAATATGTATATATATATTTGTTATATAAATGCGAAACAATAAAACAAGTAAACGTATTGACGTTATTCAATTGTGCAACATTATAACACCGCTTAACATATAACGACATAAAAATATGCTACGTTGACTTCAACAATATATCTACTGTTATGCCGATAAAACTCGCTACTAAGGCCTGATATATAAGTAAATTCAATAGGATTCGAAACTACCTTAACAGCATGCTCTTGGAAGTGTTTGATAAATTACGTTAACATCCTTTTAATTCTGAAAACCCTTTGCAGAACGAGAGTATATCGTTCTGAATATGTTAATCCGATTGTTTGAAGTTAGTTTAACATAACGAGAGATTCACACGTTTTGACATTTAGTTTGTTTTATTTAATTTATTTCATTTCAAGCCTATCGAAATCCAAATAAACAATTATATTAAGAAGACAAAAATATTTGTAAATGGTTAAAGTATTATCTGTATAGTGACGTTTTGATACAACTCATCAGACACTAGATGACTTTTCGCTGTGTATGAACTTGCAACATATGCTATTGTATGAATTAAGATAAAACTACATAATTCATTTTTTCCTGCACCTTGTGAATAAGATATTGTGTTAAGTATACTGTAAGCACAAAATTAATGTCAAAATATAAATAATTGTTAAAGCTTATATTTAATCAGGTCATTGAGGTGTACATCACTCCTCATGATGGACGATGTATATTATACAAAGGACATGATTCTGCTGGCCGATGGCCATTTATCATTAGTTAACAACAAATCTGACACATCGGCCTAGTATGATGGACAATACACATTGTCACAGCTACTGGGGCATAAAGTAATCAGTTCGGATTTATTATCGTCAGACAACGCACAGCGGAGCATGCGCAGTTCACGGTTGATCGATTCAATACTTCCGGTAAGTAGTTTGATTTTGCACGTGATTTCGATATACGATTGTATTGGTGGAGTCAGTAGGTCATCCTTATCAATGAATAAAAGATTGTAACAAGATCTTCCTTTAAGCATATAGGCTTCAGGTACCGGACGTAGCGTTCCTCCTCTATATCCTCATAACACGTCAGGATGAATCTTATTCTCCCAATATTTCTATTTCTCGGTGTTTTCTGTGCATTGTGTGATTTTTCGGATGCATTGGGTAACACGGTAAGTGCCTATTATTTAAAATTGCTATTAGATATATTTTTAAACTTTTGAAAAATAAGATATTAAGTTCGATATCGTCGTTGTATCATATGGATGTTTTTCATCAATTTTGTTGCATTAAAATTGCAATATAGAAGGCATACCTTATTTTCTTATTGCATATTTTGATAGCAATCTTTAAAGAAAGTATGTTCATGCGCAGTAGACATTGTACACATTACCATTTGCCTCTGATGTCATGAAATTGGTTAAACAGACTCATTCTATATCGTTTACCGTCATCATACGGATTCTTAAGCAGAAATATTTGTTTGCTGTAACCGAAACATTCCTGAATGTTTCTTGAATTGAGACAACACTACCATGTTATTTTCATTTGTCTGTTTGGCGTGTAACAGAGAAAACTATGATTTTTATATAAAAAACCAACCTGATCTGTTTTATTTACGGGGTAACGATGTATAAGTATGTTATTTGCTCAAATTTCCTTACCTGCTTATAACCATCAAACATTTGTTTAATTTCACAATTAATTGAAAAGCAATCATGAAAAAAGAGAATTTTAATACGGTAATCACAGCAAAAATCGGACTCAACAAAGAAGTTCATTAAAATTCGGCGCATATAAATTGAAATTTAAGATTACAATTTAAAAGAGTTACTTGCGAAAAGACCACGATTTCATCTTTATGGTTACATTAACACTACGTTGAATATTTTACTATTGAGTGTGTTAAAGTTGTCTTTCTTAATAAAACTCAGCCGGCATAATATGTTATCTCAGCCAATAGAAGAAGTTCCTCCTAAATCTGCCAGCTAGTGATTGTTTGGCAGTGTTCCAAATGACTGTAATTCATAGATATCGTGGTGTGGTGCTGATAAATGTCAACGATGCAACGCAATCAATTATATAAAAATATGAATTTTTAACCCATATCTATGGTTCAAACCTGATGATATTATTTCAATGTTTCATACTTAAAACAGCATGGGTGGTGTTTTTGTTTAACAGAAAAAAACCCATTACAAACTAAGCTCAGGAATATTCATTCCATATTTAACTGACTCCTATTTTATGGACATTTTTGAAAGAAATTCATGACAACAAGTAATGTTAAAAAACCTGATGTAAATCCTTTCTGTCTATATGGCTGAAGGCTTCCCAATACCATGTGTAAATATTGTGGTATATTTTCTCCTATTGTGTTGGCATTAAGGTGTAGTGTGGTGTACTGTGGTCGTCACGTGGTCACGCTGTAGTATTTTTTTTGTTTCTGTGGTAACGCTTGGTTTTTTTATGTTACGGTGTAACGGTGCTGTGCATATTATCACTGTGTGATAAAGCTGTCCTACACATTAAATTAGTCCCTTTTGCTGTGACGTATGCCAACCTTAAGTGTTGGCGGTGTCCTACACATTGTTTTATTTCCTTTGGCTGTGTTATATTCCCACCTAATGCGTTGGCGGTGTCCTACACATTGTATTATTTCCTTTAGCTGTGTTATATTCCCACCTAATGCGTTGGCGGTGTCCTACCCATTGTATTAATCCCTTTAGCTGTGTTATATTCCCAACTAATGCGTTGGCGGTGTCCTTCACATTGTATTATTCCCTTTAGCTGTGTTATATTCCCACCTAATGCGTTGGCGGTGTCCTACACATTGTATTATTCCCTTTAGCTGTGTTATATTCCCACCTAATGCGTTGGCGGTGTCCTACACATTGTATTATTTCCTTTAGCTGTGCTGTATTCTGACCGTATGTGTTGGCGGTGTCCTACACATTGTATTAATCCCTTTTGGCTGTGTTGAATTCCCTCCATATGCGTTGGCGGTGTCCTACACATTGTATTATTCCCTTTAGATGTGCTGTATTCTGACCGTATGTGTTGGCGGTGTCCTACACATTGTATTATTTCTTAAATATGTACTGTAATTGTCCTTCCGTGTTGGTCGTGTGATATGTTTTGTTATTATGTATTGACGCTTTGGTATGTTTTGCCCTTTTAGAAGATTATGTTATATGTTCTCCTTGTGGAGTAACGTTTTACTGTATTTTGTCTTTGTGTGTCTCTACGCTTTGGTACTTTTGCCCTTTATATTGACATTGTGATATGAGTTTCCTCGTGTTTAGCGGAATGTTTTTTTGTCACTTTTTCCTTGCGTGTATACGCTATTGCTGATTGTTTTCCTATTTTAATCAATTATAAAGTTGTCCTTCGAACACAATTATACTAAACCAACGTAATATTAAAGAATAATACATTCGTTTTGGTTTTACATTGAAAATTTATTTCCATGTTACATACAAATATAAAAAGGATAATGAAAAAAAAGGTTTGATACATATTTCATGACTGATTTCATCCTACTACGAGCCGCCCAATACCATGTGTATCACGTTTTTCCTATTAAAAACATATGCACTTCTAGGCACCTAATGAACCGTATCATAAATCTAGCGTGGCCTTGCCGTCGATGATTATTCGTCTAATAGCGAGCTTGTAGATGGTCATAATTCTGGCGAAGCTTTCTGTCGATGTCTATCTGTCTCCGTTATATACACCTGACGTAGCCCTAAGTTGATCTACATTCGTCTCAAAGCGAGCTTGTACCGTAAAAAACATCTGATGTGGCCTTCCGTCGATGTTAATCCGACTCACAGCGAAATAGTGCCGTAATATACATCAGGCGTGGCCCCCTCGTTCGATCTACCGTAACATACATCTGATGTGGCCTTCCGTAGATGTTAATCCGACTCACAGCGAGATAGTGCCGTAATATACATCAGGCGTGGCCCCCTCTTTTGATCTACACCCGTCTCAAAGCGAGCTTGTACCGTAATATACATCAGGCGTGGCCCCCTTATTCGATCTACACCCGTCTCAAAGCGAGCTTGTACCGTAATATACATCAGGCGTGGCCCCCTCATTCGATCTACACCCATCTCAAAGCGAGCTTGTACCGTAATATACATCAGGCGTGGCCCCTCATTCGATCTACACCCGTCCAAAAGCGAGCTTGTACAGTAATAGACATCTGATGTGGCCTTCCGTCGATGTGTATCCGTCTCACAGCGAGATAGTGCCGTAATATACATCAGGCGTGGCCCCGCTCATTCGGTCTGTACCCGTCTCAAAGCGAGCTTGTGCCGTAATAAACACCTGATGTGGCCTTCCGTCGATGTGTGTTCGTTTCACACCGAGATAGTGCCGTAATATATGTCAGGCGTGGCCCCCTCATTTGATCTGTATCCGTCTCAAAGCGAGATAGCGCCGTAATATACATCAGGCGAGACCCCCTCTTTCGATCTGTATCCGTTGGCCTTCCGTCGATGTGTATCCGTCTCAAAGCGAGATAGCGCCGTAATATACATCAGGCGAGACCCCCTCTTTCGATCTGTATCCGTTGGCCTTCCGTCGATGTGTATCCGTCTCACAGCGAGATAGTGCCGTAATATACATCAGGCGAGGCCCCCTCTTTCGATCTGTATCCGTCTCATGTCTAACTTTTACCGTACTATACATTTGGCGTGGTCTTTCGTCGATGTTCAGTTATCTCATAATGAGGTTGATTATTGATAGACAATAGCAGCATGAAAAGGAAATAAGTAAAATTTCTTAATAGTTCAGACCCCGACTATCATACTTCGTTACCATAGT
This sequence comes from Crassadoma gigantea, assembly GCA_032360845.1. Classification (NCBI taxonomy): domain Eukaryota; kingdom Metazoa; phylum Mollusca; class Bivalvia; order Pectinida; family Pectinidae; genus Crassadoma; species Crassadoma gigantea. The sequence goes on from JAULCA010002244.1 coordinate 6,690, forward strand.
GCTTAACGTTGTTCTAGTTTAACAGTGAACATGTCTGATTCTCTTATATTCAATAATCTCGTGCGGTTTGCTCTTCAATTAATAAAGTAGTCAACGCGTTCTTTACGTTGTTTCATTGGTTTTAACAGTGAAGACATTCGTCTATATTATCTCAATAGCCGTGCATGTTATGTGCTGTCCTAGAAGTTAAACTGTCCAAATATCCAACTATGTAATTTCAGTACACATTGCTTGACTCTGTTCTATGGTTAAGTAGTAAATCGTTTTATCGTTAGTATAATTATCTGATATTTAGAAAGTTTTGTTATGGTTTGGTTTTATTTTGTTTAATGTCCTATTTACAGCTAAGGTCATTTAAGGACGGCCTCCCCTTTGTGCAAGATGCATTTGTGTAGTGTATATGCGTGTGTGTTTTGGAAGCTGCGATATGTTTGTGTATTATCTCCTTGTGAAAGCGCGGAACTGATGCCGACTTTATAGTGCTACCTCACTGAAACATACTGCCCAATACACCCAACAGGACATCCCATCCGGTCACATTATACTGACAGCGACCGAACCAGTCGCCCCACTCCTTATATGTCGAGCGTTGAGCAGGAGTAGATACTACTATTTTTACAGACTTTGGTATGTCTCGGCAAAGGGACAGAACCCAAAGCCTTCCCCGCAGGGGCGAACGCTCAACAAATGGCAAAAAGTGAGGCATTGTAAAGGGAGACATTAGGAAGAAGAAAATTGTTTGGAAAAAAGAGAAAAGATATGATATCATACTAAGTCGCCTCTTAAGATCATGCAATGGGGGCAGCAGGTACCATTCTTACGCCCTACCTGCAGGTACTTATATTTAAAAACGCTCAGTTATTGAAGAACATAGCGTTAAGTAATACATGTAATAAACTATTAACAGTTATATCTGGAAGGTTTATGTTAATTGAAAGCATTTCAATTGGTATATTGGATGCTCATTGTTTATATTGTGTAAATGTGAAGTGGCGATGTGTTGAAAAAAATTGACACAGTTCGCTCCCGTGAGAAAATATCTCGCTCAGTCATCAACAGCCTTGGATTTTAAAAGACTGAGCAATCGTATTTTACATGTGGTTAAGTTTTCTAAAATGCTGAAATTTATATTTTCACTTTTGTATGGAGTCAGCTAGTCTTTTAAACGAACTGTGCGTTAAGAGAAAAAAAAATGAAAAAAAAAGAGTTTTAACTCAATCCTGTTCGTCCGTATTTGGAAAAAAAACAATTAAATTTCACTTAAGCAAAAGACTAAATATTCAGCTACACACATGTGTTTTTTGTCAAGGGATGACAAGAAATGTTCGCATTATGAAGCAAAACAACTCAGATTTGACTACTGTAGCCGTTTATATAAATCTAAAATGAGTGAAAAATGCATTCGGTCATTGACTACAACTATCAAATACAATAATTAACAGACTGTGAACAAGTCAACAACAGCATATAGGCTGGACCATTAATCTATCAATCATCAGGGCCAGTAAAAAATATGTTTTACAACTTGTCATCATTAACGAAAACAATAGAAACTGCTAATTGGTTTTATTGTAATGAGGTAGACAAGACATGTTTAATTCCGTCTGTACTTTTCTTTAACAATCGTCATCAGTCAGATGGGTGATGTTAAGAGGTTGTCCACCTGAATTTGTCATTTAAACAGGTTAATGAATGGCTTTGTTTCATGTGTCGTTAAGGTGACGTAAAAACGCCACTAAATAAAAGACAGTGTAGGGTAATGCCCATTGACATATGATTAGCCTAATGAATAGGGGTATTGTTGATGTCACATAGATTTAACATTGGTCACATTAACCCGATCTATCAACCTTTCGGTCAGTGACTTTCGAAATCATTAACCTTAGGTCATTTAATAATGATAAACACAAGTCGCTGTAATAAATTATCTTTGAAGTCAATTGATTCGTTTTCTGTTAGAGACAGGTATATACTTTAAAGAATTTGAGAGACACACCTTACAAAACATGTCAACTCATTAGCATATTTATTGTTCGTTTTTTTCCGAAAAATAAATATCACTGTCGTCATAGTTTGGTCACTGACCCCACGAAACAATTATTGTTTTATTTCACTGTAATTATTATTATCTCTTATACAAAGCCCTCTATGTTTCGCCCAAATAAAACCTTTGTCCAAGCACTCTTTATTGCCTTTCAATGCATGTATATGATTAAGGTTTGGAAAAATTGTTTTAAGGTTTGATATGTCTTTATCTTAATTGTGATGTTTGAGTTAGATTTTAATTGTATAACTAATTATAATGTAACGTTAGCATATAGTTTAGTTTTTCTTTACCGACGTTCAAGATATGTATTTGTATTAAAGTGGATTATGTATTCCTATTTCCCCGAAACTTGTTTTATCATTTTCATATTAATTTGCTCTCGTCAATGGTATAAATCAGCACACGTGACAAACTTTGAAACGTCTTCAGCATGCTATACAATTATTGCAAGCTTGATGTTTCTATAGAAGAACTTGGTTGAGAATCGTTGTCGGTACATTTTGTTATTTTTAGGTTGATATAACTATGTGACAACCTCATCGACATGCTTTAACTGTAAAGTATCAGGCGTAATCTGCCTAAATGGATTGTGTCAGATTTTTAGCTGAATCGGCACTACCCTTCTATACTGTTTTTTAATTACGTATGCATATTGTATTATTAAATAGTAAAATGTTAAATCGGATTCTGTTCCAATCGGGTTGCAGTTTATAGTTTTGTTTTTATCACTGACTACTTTGTATCCTATAAAATATTTGTTCAAGAATAAAATGTGCATATGCATTAAAATATTGATATAACACTGTTATGCCCAATAAGTGATGCTAGATTTATCCATTTATACATCACCATTAAATGTATAACATACATCTTGCTAATTATATAATATCTTCGCAGTTGAGTACGAAATACGGATATTGGCTCATCACTTTATTTGTAAAACATGATATGTTTCACTTTATATTAAGTAACGAAATAGTTGTAAACAGTAAACAGTTGTAAACAATAGTTGTAATACATTATAAAAAATATCCTTGAATGATTTAATTTATTCATGATACATTTGAAAAGATTTTTGCAATAAATGGTAGTAGGTTATGATATTGTCTGAATAGAGCTGGGAAGGTTCCAAACTGTATAAAGACACGTGGTTTATATTACGATAATATCGCAGTAAGGCAACATAAATATATAGGGTGAAGAAGGCGTTATAATAAAACTGTCCCAGTTAGTAGGACACGATCAAGGATATGTAGGGTTAGTCACTTCCTGCACCAGACCACAAAGGCAGAAGAGTGCTTGAGTTATTGCCAAATGGCTTTTCACGATTGGTGACTGATCCAGGTAATTCTGTAGGTGCCGACAACGGCAGCCCACTACCTGTTTTGCCTATAAAACCTGACACGTCCATTTGTACTCATAATCACACAAAATACTGATCAAACAAATATCCACCTCTCTATCCTTTTCTGTTCTTTACGAAACATCCGGCCTTAATATTCTTCGCTTTCTAAAGAGGTCAATATTAATATTTCCAGCATTTACATTTCATCCAATTTTCATCCATATTGAGTTCGACTAACAGCTCTGAATACAATCATATCGTTTTAATGATTTTAAAAAGGTATTGTCGTTATACTTTTTGTTTTGTGTTACAATTAAAGTATCTATTATGTCATTGGTTCATATGCTAAGATAAACTAAGAAGAAAAAAAACATTAGAAAAACTATAGAAATGTAACTTATTTTAATATCCTTTCCGAAGACCCCAAGATGACACCTCAGAATCTGCTTTGGCCAAATTAGTCGCCTCTTATCTTAACGCAATGATGCATCCGGTGTTTTCTATCCTCGACCCTCTAAAGATGTATTTAAGTTAATATTATTTGTAAACGTTTGCTGTAAAATAAATTTTGATTTTTTTTCCCAGAAATTACCTCACACTCTTTAAGCTGCAGTGTTAACGCGAGATATGTAGGCATCTCTTCAACTGACAAATCAACTAAAGGGTAATCACTTAATTGTCAATTAGTCAAATTTAAAAAACAAAAACAACCTTCATTTTCTATCGAAACGAATACATTTTGGAGATTGTTTATGTAGAGAAACGAGGAGTCCAAATAGTATTCAAATACTCACATTATGTTCGCGTATAAACTCCATGTAGATAATTTGCATAAGGTAGCAAAACTTTAAACAAAACATAAAATTCAAGGATATCTACTTACAACTTGACTCTGTCTTAATCGTTGATTATAAAATAACACCGCGATTATTCACACAAGAGAACAAACAAAAAATGCATTGACATTTTTAACTGTATTACCATGGTAAAAATAAGAGTTAGAAAATGTTCACTCGTGCAACAATTTAGCAACTTTACTGTACAGATTAAAAACATTCTCTTAACGAAAGGCGCAGTCAAAACGTATTCATTCAGGTATTTTATTAACGTAAAATAAAATACAAAATGTAACATGAAAAGATCTGAGTGTCCAACTGAGAAAAATGTTAAAAACAAAAATGGAAAAGATGAAATGTAATGTCGAGCTAATGCATATAGCAGACCTGCTATACTAAGTATTTCCTATATTTCTGACATGTAATGTATGTTTAAATCAGTATCTCACATTCTGAAATATAATTTTACGGCGTATCAAAACAATATATTTAAAACATTATTTATTTCCTGGTACTCTTTAATAATTCATATTTATATTTTTTATTTTGTTTGCTAAACTCGTATGTTTACTCCGAGAACCAATTCATCAAATTTTGTATAAATAGTCAATCATTTCCCTTTTGATATCCAGATCTCATCTCATTCATTACAGCAAACTTGTTCCATATAATGTATGCGATATAATCTGTTTTAAAAAGCATAAATGATATTTTTTTCGGATTATTTTGATAATAATTCAGTCTTTTCATCGGAAAAAAAGAAACAAAATATTTTTTCAAGTTTATAAGAAGAAACCTAATTGTCTTATCCGAAAAGGCTCGACTTCTTTACAAGTGAATAACGTTACTTCAAAAATTACAAACAAATGACCATAACTCAATTTGTGCCCGAAAATATTCAAACAGGAATAATAATGGTAGTTCTATATGATCGATGACTCACTGAAAGAAATCCAAAGCGCAGATCTCAGCACATTTGTGGTCACTCTTCATGTATATAGAATAAGGGAATATAGAATATTAAGTACTAGCCTATCAATGTGATTGACCAAACTGACAATTTGACATAGTGTAGACGTTCCATGGTTGTCTTAACCTTGTGCTTTGTCCAGTCTGTTTACCATAAATCTGACTCGCCTGACTGATGTGTGATGTCTGGCTGTGAGTAGGTGTCGCTCATCAAATCTAGACGGAACATATCAACGACATCTCTCACTGAAGCATAGTTAACTTACCAAGCATAGTCAACTTACCAAAGCAATATTTAATCATAACTCTGGAATTCGTTTTGCTTATTTAAGAACTATACCGATACAGGTAATATAAAAATAAAATATTACATTGTCAGTTTAGTAGAATGTAAAAATAAGTACATTACATCAGCGTTTCTGGTAGACATAAATACAATGTAAATTTTCCCCCAGCTAACTAATCATTATGGTTAATGCTCAAATAACACGTTTTGCGATTAATGTATCAATGCAGGTGATTCTTGGCGGATCTTGAGGTCGTAACAATTCAGTACCTGGTATCGTTTCTCGTCTTATAATTCGCACCAAGGTACCAACCGATTTGTGGGTCACCTATCATCACTATAAAATACAAATGTCAAATTAACTACGTTGTACTATGTGTGGGGGGTCTGGACATATAATGAACATTGGTGTTTAGTCAGGAGTACATTTTTTATCGGTTTCTGATTATACGTATCATTATTATTTTATTGTATTCACCTTTAGAAATAGGGACTGTAGTGGTAGCTACAGATGGTCTTCAGTTGTCGTGAATATTATACTTATTTCTTCTATAGTTTTTGTATTTATTTGGTAACGGTTCAATTATTATTAAAAAGAAACAAGATGGAACTTAAAAAGTGTTCGATCAAAATCTTATAGTACTTTTTAAAACTGATTCAAAAAGAGTTTAGAAAGTATTTTGTTAATATCATCAATAGCCTGTCAACAAAGCTATTCAGTTTACACTTCACCATGTAACCACCTTAATTGTGCTATAAATGCTTAGTAAAAGGTCATTTACGACTTAACAGAGCCTACGTTGAAACCTAAGAAAAGAACATATTTGCTTAAACTATAAAGCGATGCTAAATTAGGAAATGATACTAGAGATATAAAATACAAAATAATAATATAAAATATATATAATACAAAATAACAATATATAATAAAAAATAATTATATAAAATTTATATATGATACACAATAACAATATGTAATACAAAATAATAATATCAAATATATATTATACAATATATAATTCAAAATAATAAAATGAAATATATACATTACAAATAACAATATATAATAAAAACAATAATATAAAATACAAAATATAAAATTAAAAATATACAATATACAAAATAAAAAAAATGATAATTTAAAATATATATAATACAAAATAACAATATAAATCAGAAAGTACATACAGCAACAAGTTAACAACATTTTGTACCAGAGGTGAAGAAGTAGAAGCTTTTGTAAAAACAAGTTGATAAATGTGATTTATCATTTGAATTTAAAAAATTCACAGAACAGATGTTGATACCTCTGCTCGGATCTATACACTACATTCCTGCATAACTGGCCGTAGTTTGTTTGTTAAATTAATAAAGTAAACAAATAATAATGTTTTTTCGACAATTCTCTGAATTTGAACGAAAAATGATAGATTACATTTCGGAGGTTGACATACGTCAGACAAATGTTACTGATAACCACATGTCTATGACTCTATTTGATTATAATTTAACGACGCTATGTGTGTATATATCACACGTGTTTAAATTAAATATATTGATAAATTTTCTCATAAGCTAAATACAAGCAAAATCATTTATCTTGTAATAATTATCAAACATGAGAACACCTATAATAAATTTTAACCACGAGGCTATTCTTCAGATCTTAATGTTTGCAATCTTATTCTGTTAATTCTACATGTGTATTCTGACGTTATAATGTATACCGGGAAACATTCGCCGCAGTTTAACTTTCGCCCCTTTCGCCTTCCAGTCTGAGGGCAAACATGACGGCGAAAGTTTAAAAGGCAGTAATGTCATATACGACGGCACATGCTTCGTCACTATTTCGTCTACACTGAGGCTTAACTCA